>CM075856.1:96084934-96237434 GCA_037975125.1 Latrodectus hesperus | reverse complement strand
AATAAAGTGTTAGCTGAGATTAATTTTTGCCCAACCTTTGGAATTATGAAGCAATGTTTCATATAATCTCATATCCATTCTAAGGCCATTAAATATTTTTCTATATTTCCTTTCTTCATTTTGATAACTATACATATAATAAAAAAATATGATTATGTAACGGTGAAAGCGGTATTTTAGTTCTTTCTCATGAGGATAAAAATATAATCTCTGTTTACGTTTACTATATATTATAAATAATTTTGTTAGCACTATAATGTTCAAATTATTCAAAGAATTGAATCAATTAATTTATATTTTGAGATTTACTCTCACGTCTCATAATATAAATTCTTAAGAAACATAATTTAAAAAATGTAATTTTTCTTTCATGGATAATTAAGTGCATTTTTAATTTGTTGTACTTCTTATGCAGCTTTCACCCAGATTTCTTCTAAAAATTTAACACCACATTAAGTGTTTTAATTTACTGATTTTATTTAATACACGAAATAATCAAATGTTTATAATTTTCATGTGAAATATATATTTTTAATTAAAAAGTTAAAATTTATTTTGATTATTCCATGATATTTTTTCATACAACGAGTATGAACTTATTAAAATTAATTACACCCATATTTTGGAAATTTCCATCAGCTTAATTTAGAATTTTTATGCATACATGTATGCTATATTTATCTTCACAAATTTTATTAACTTGACAAAGTTCAGTATACATCAACATATCTAAAAATAATCTTTTAAAATAAATTTTAAATAATTTTTTAGCATTAAAATTTGCTGATGATTTATAATTTAGTTATCAAAACTATGAAGATCTTCATGTTAATAAGCTTTAACAATTTTTTAAATCTGTGATTATATTTTGATCAATCTAAATATATTTAAAAAAGACAGTATATTAAAATATTTATTATTTAATTACAATTTATTACTATTTATCACTCAATTAGGTAAAACAACCAACAAAACATTTGAAGCTTAAGGAATTTTTTCATTCTAATTTTATAGTAAATTGCTTACTTTGGAGAGAAGTTTTCATTTTAATATTTTAAGTTAAAAAGCAGAATTTTTAATGTAAAATTGTCTTACTATAGACATTATATTTATGATAATGGCATTTATTTGCAATTGTTGTAAAAAATGAATTCTCACTGTATATAAATTTTAAATTTTCTGCACTTACTTGGGCAGCTGCGATGACAAAGAGAGCAGTCAGAACGATGAAAACCTGTTGCAGAACAATTTCATCAATTAGACACATTAATGATAAGTTTCATCAGAAAATATTAATTGGAGTAATTGATAAGTTTAATCAGAAAAAATGAATCAGGAATAAGATATGGTAACCATATTTTACAAATCGGAAGATGGTAAATATACAGAGTTGTGCAATGTCAATTTAAGTTGATGTTACAAGAACAGTATTTATTTTACCAATACTGGAAATTTTTTCAAGATTTATTTTTAAAATTATTTTTTCTATCTTATATATATATATGCCATATAATCTCACTAAGATTTTATAAACAGAAACAAAATTTTCTTGCAAATCTATTTTAATAATTTGAAATATGATAGTTATAAATACATTGAAATGAAAGGAAACTAAGAAAAAATTCTTTTTATTCAAAAAAAATTTATAAGTTTTCTTAGGAAGAAAATTATTATGTTTAAAATAAAATATATTACTGTTGTTTATAAAATTCAAGAAGTTAATTATTTGACCCAAAAAATTCTAAACACAAAAAAGCGAAATTTCGATTAAAAAGAAAAGGTATCCACTTTGTATTCTATTTGTTGACTTACATTCATTACCTTAACATACGTAGTTGTATTTCAAAGTGTTCACATATCTCTTTCATTTAAAGAACTTTATTTTTTAAAATATTTTTTTAAAGACTGATCTATTGAGGTTCTAAATTTAATCTTAGAATTTCTAAAAAAAAAAATTTATGAACAGAAAGGAAGAGAAATGTATAATTTGTACAAATGAGACTTAAAACCTTCTTCGAAAGAAAATCTTTAATAAGACTCAAACTGAACGATTATTTGAATATAAACTCAAAAATCTGAAATATTAATTGAAACAGGCAAACAGTTTTAATTTAGTGAGATAAGTAATTAACATCTTGAGAAGAAAGAGGGCCTTACCTTCATGGTGAAATCTAGAAGTTCTAGAAACTAGAAATGTACACTCCAGATGTGTGGAATAAAAAATGCGAGTGAAGATGCACAAATTTGGTGCAACTTTATATATTCGAAATTTTTAAGGAATGAGCACAACTCAAGAATACTAAAATTCTTTTAATAGCTCTGTGAGCTAATATTTAACGAGAGGATGAGGGACTTAATATCTTTTTCTGAATAACTGTGTCTGTGAAAGATCATAATTAATTTTTTCTCCTCAATAGTGACCTTGAATTTTTATCCTATAAACGACGATTTGTATCCTTATCAACAAAACTGCTTGAAGATTCCTCACGCATCAACGAGAACCGTTGTTCCACTAGGGAAGTCACTTCAGTCAAAATCATCAGATTTATTGGAATTTATGATTTTTTTGATTCATTAACATTCTAGAGTCCTTTACATTAATTATATCTATATTCAATGAACATGAAATGTAACGCGCTTTTTAATTTATTTTAAAATTTAATGAAATCAATGAATATAATTTATGTTTAAGATGAAAGCATAACAATAAGATATATCCATTTCCTAACAATATCAGTTTTTGATTGAATTATCATTCAAAAATATGATCAAATAAATTGCTAAAATATAATGTTGTTGTCGTGTGCCAGTTAGGCTGGCAATATGGCTGCTCCACTTTTCAAACTGAACCATATTTTGGTGTAGATTCCGACTTCTTCAGTACACACATGCCATAGGAACCTGTTTATAGGGAAGGCAACCATTTACAACACATTCATACACATAAAGGACAAATACAGGATAGATAGAGAGAGATAGTACATCCATGCCCGAACTGGGATTCGAACCCAGGACCTCCCTATCCGTAGTCAGGGACTCTGACTACTAGACAGGGTGGGCGGCGACACAAGAAAAGGGTTTTTTTATAACGAAACGGACATTTAAAATATTTAGTTCTTGAATTAATATTTAAAATCATCCTGGTTCTCTTTAACCCTTTTTTTCGTAAAAAAATTATTGCAAAATATTAAGAATAGTTGTTTTAGAATAAAGATAATAAATACGTTAGACCTAATACAGAAATAGTTTTAGACATTGGATTAAATATTCAGTCAATAATGCTAATCTTCGTTTACAAAAAATATAAGTGCTCTACAAATATAAGATTTTTTATTTTTAATAATATGCTTCAATTTTACTCATTCTGATCATAAAAGTTTAATAAAATGTGTAAGATATTATTTCAAGTCAAGATTGTCATTATAAATTTATATCGATAGCAATTAATAAATTTGAATTTATTTAAATACTTTAGTCCATCATGAATCGCACAAAAGTAATCTCTATCATACGCTCCATTGAGTTTTATAATGCATTGGAACAAAAATATATTATTTTTTTATAAATATTTTTTGTTTGAAGTTTCTTCATACAATTTACTTCCAAGATGAGTGATGGAAAATCTTTAAGGTATTCTTGACAACTTATTTTAAACTGATAAAAAATAAATGCCGCAAGTGAATTGTATTACAAAACTTGCTGTAAAACATTACCTTATTTTTTGTTAAAATGCAACGTTTTATTGGTTTATTAATTATATTTTACTAAGCAATATCATTAAGTATGTGATAATATTTACTGATAATAATTAATTTCTCATTCTTATTTTATTACTAAGAATTTCAATTTCGTGTCCGGTTCTCTTCTTACTTCCTTCACAAGTATGTCATCTTTTGATTTACAATTTATTATGTAAAGCAAAAAATAATTTATTGAATTATTACATGTTAATGATTAGGAGCTTTTCTCTGTAACGAATAAACTTTTCAATAAATTTATTCAATCAATTTTTCAAATTGTCTGCATTTATAAGACCCTTTAGCAAATTAAATAGCAGTAATGGTGTCTTGGGCTCGTAAAATATATCGTGGTCGCAATGTCTTCCAAGCGAAATGATACTGCTGGAGGTGGCAGGCGAAGTCTGGTGTCTTCTGCTTGGTCTCTCCTCCTAAATCAGGAAGACTCGTCATTCGATTGGACTGTGGCACGCCAAGCGGGTGCTAATTAAACAAATTGCAATCAATTTCTCCCCTTGATGTTCCACAGAATGATTTTTCTCATGTGACCAGGCAAAAGAGAGAGAGAGAAAAAAAATGAGACACTTTAGTGATATGAAAATATTAAATTCGTATGAAAAATTACTAATCTCGAATGTCATTTGATAAATTGGTTTAATACAGTGATTCTGATACTTATTTTTTCGCGGCACACTTTTAACGATTTCAAAATTTGGCGGCACACAAAGAAAAAGAAAAGTTTTAAAGTTGCTTATTCATCTATAATACATATTTATCTATAAAACATTGTAGTAATGGTAGTAATTTAGAGTAAACTATGGTAGTAATTTAGATTGTAATATTATACAAATTTTACTTAAAAAAACACTACGCGTTTATTACTTTATTCGCAATAAAGAGAAGCATAATAGTTTATATATATATATATATATATATATATATATATATATATATATATATATATATATATATATATATATTAAATTTGACTGCACACAAAAGTGTCACGGCAGAGTTGTTGAGAATCATTAGTCCAATGTATTAACTAATGAGATGTGATTTATAAGGATATTCTTAAAGCCACATTTATTTACAATCTTCTCCTTGATAATGATGTCCCCCACCACCTTCTTCACAAAGTGTTGATGTTGCTTTGTTGTAATCAAGTTGTATTTTCTTAGTTTGATTACTGCACCTAAATTTATGGAAATTTAAGGTTTTCCTTTGTTATCTTATTTACCTTTTTTCATTTTATCCATAGTCAGATTAAAGGAATAGTTAATACAACAGATTATATTAAGTAAGTACCAAAAGCCATCCGTAATGAAACAGTCAGAAAGAGAAATGCATGAAAATATATTTTTTTATTTCAAAAGAACCAAACACTTTAAATAAATTCAACCCAAATATAGAAAAATGTTTTTTCTTTTCAGTTTATAGTTTATTCATGTAAACTTTTGAATCAATGAGATTAGTGGAAATAAAAACGCTTATAAGTAAAATTCAGAAGTGCGTAAACATATGAAAGAAATTTTATCAACAATTAAAAAAACATTCAAGTTTACCTTTGGAAATATGAATATTTTTTAATTGTTGATAGTAACAAATTTTTTTGTTTTTATTGAAGGACAAGTTTTATACTTAGTACTTCCTATTTAAATTTTATTAAAATGTTATTTTTACTTACTTTCTAATTTTAAATATATTCTTATTTAATACATTTCATTATATTTATAAGCATTATTACATATTCAAGATTTTTTTTCAGGATTGGTATTTTCAACAATATTTTTTTTGTATTTTTTAATTATTCAAAATAATAAAAAAATTTTAAATTACACCAAAAGAATAAAGATTTCAGTTTTTTTTTACTTATATTAAATAAATATTTACAATATAAAGTAATAAGTAATTCAATTAAATATATATAAATACAATCATTTCAAAACAATATATTTTTTGTGGGCTAAAATAGGATAAAAAAATTTAAAGATTACCTATATCACATTTTTAGAAGAATTTTTTATATATTATGCATTCTTAAAATAATTTTGGAAAATTGATATTTTTTGTGAAACATATTTCCTTATAGCATATTAATGCTGATTTGTTAATGAGAAACTTAATTTTTACTGTAAGATCAATAGAAAATATTCTTAAAGCATTTTGACGTGAAAAAGAAATATCAATAGTTATTGAAATCTGTTCAAGTTCATCTTTAGTATAAAATCATTTTAGTTTATTTAAATGTACTTTTAAAATTTGCTAAAGTTACTAAGAAATTAATTTTTGACGAGTAAACACTTTTTCTATATTTTCTACTATTTTTCTTTTAATAAAGGATGTATTTTCATAATCAGTAGTTACATTTATAATAATATCTACGCAAATTAAAGAGAAATATTTGTTGAAGCATTTTAATATGAAAACTAATTGGCATTAATTCTACCAAAATTAATTTAAATTATACATCATTTAATAATAAACTTTTTGCAAAATGACAAGAAATTAAGAGAATCACAAAAAATGTTAATATATTTTTAAAATTTCAAGATATAAAAATAGCAAATATTTTTCCGAAAATAACAAACTAAATATTCAAGTTATATTAGAAATAAAAAATGATTTCAATATTTAGGAAATTTTATAACACTAAAATTTCAAAATATTTTTATATACTTTATATATAGTTAAAAGTATATTTTATAAAATACAATGAATACAATGAAACAAAATACAATGAAAAATGCCAAATGGAGAATAGTACATTGAAAATATTAAATGGAAAACAATACATTGAAAATACCAAATGGAAAGAATTACATTGAAAATACTTGGAAGAAATTTCAAAGAAAATATCAAAGAAAGATAGATAAAAAAATGGAATAAAGTACCAATATGGCCAGCTTCGTCAGGGGTGTTGAGTACATTGGCACAAATTACGGCTTTTCTGCAATGGCCCAAGACATAGTCTTAAAGAAGCCAGTACACCAGTACCTCATTGTATTTTATAAAATATACTATTAACTATATTTTAGTAATACTATTCTAGCTGCTTATGCGCTAAATGTATTGCTAAGCTTAAATGTTTTTCTATATTCTTGTGCTTTTCAGTTCTGTATCTAACTTTGCATTATATATATGTATATATATATATATATATATATATATATATATATATATATATATAGATTATTTATACTTTAAATTTTCTTAAGAATTTTTTAGGAAAATTTCCTAAGAATTTTTTAGGTTTATATTATTAGCAAAGATTTCTAATTTAAATTATTGCATTTTTAATTAATGAATCTACGATATATTGATAAAATGAATTTTATTTTCTTTCAATCGCTCTTTCTGTTTTGCAATATAATTCATTACCTCAAGCAAGATTTTTTTGACTTTCGAAATTAGCATTCAAGTAAAATTAAGTAATAATTCATTAATATTACTGAATATTATGTGGTTTAGAAGTATTGCAATAATTCACAATAATTTCCTCAGAATACTTCATATCAATTTCTGAAGAACGTTTCGACTTTTATCCAAATCTGTATGCAGCTCGAATTGAACTAATGAAGAAAACAGAGCTAATAAAGGATAACTAATTTTCTTATTAGTTCTGGTCCCAATAATGTTATATTATCTGGTCACAGAATACTAAATTAAAGTAAATTAATATGAGGATTCCCAATTAAATTTTGTTGCCATTTTAACATTATAAAGATGATAATTAAGGCTATGCAAACAATATCAAAATACAGGATATATGATTTGTAGTGCAAATCAGATAACTTGTAGAACTTCTAGCAATAAAATTTAGGAATTAGCAATCCTGTCGAAAATTAAATGCGATACAACAAAAACGTATATTACAAAGTTGTAGAATTATGATGAATTTGTACCAAGAAATATTTTCCACCCACAAGTGCATATAAAATAAAATAATGTCCATTAGTTAGTTGGTAAATTCGAACCTTATTACTTCCCACTAAAAGTTTCTAAAATGTTAATTCAGTAATTTTGAATATAATTTGTTTAATCCATAAAAAATTTATATGTGTAAGAGTTAAAAGCACTTATATTATATTGATTTCATTATTAAATTATGATGCCTATTTGATCAAAATGTGCTTGATAATGTAGATTGCTTTCATTAGATTATAATAATACTTACACTACAAAACTGATACCAAATTATGAGCAATATTCAAAGTATATTGTACCAAAAGAAATTATTAAAAAAGACTTAAAATTTATTTTCCCTATGATCTTTCTAAAGGGGTTGCAATTCCATCCATTTGAAGCAAAGTATTCGTTTCAAATTTTCTGTCAAAATGTTTTTAATAGTCTGTTAATTTGATTCTTTCAAAAAACTTAAAACGATGTTAAAATGACATAAGGAATGTGAAAATGACTTCAACATATCCATTTCCTTATCAAGACTAGTTGCCAAACATGGTGTATTAGATTTATTTAAACTATAAGTATTAGATTATATAAGACTAATAAAAAATATAGTTTAACTCAAAAACGCAATAAAATTTCGCTTTCCTTTTGAGTTACAAAAGCTGACGAAGTCTGCCCTCTATGGCAGGAGTGTTTTAGGCGTAGGCGAACTAGGTGCACAGTTACAGTTAGAAGAAAAACAACACAAAACTGTCAGTTGTTTAACGAGAAAGTGTAGTATTATTCTGTTTTTTCTCTGAACACACAAATGGTGAAAGTGTGTTTATCATTGCTAAACAGCTTTTAAGGTGCCTGTTAGCAGTAAATTTGTGCGATTAAAATAATCTGTAAATGAGTTTAAATGAGAAAAACAATGAAATTATTTTTTGTATCATGAAGCCAAAATCAAGTCTTCAAAAATTACCATATCTAAAAAAAAGTACCTAAAATTCTGTTATGAATGATAGAATATTTTTAATCAAAAGACAAATTATATTTCACGCTAAAAAAGGAAACTAACTTAAAAAAGAAATAAAATTTTTAGACTTCGGTATTATGAATCACAAAAAATCAGTGAAAATGTCCTTTGAAGATAGAATAGTTTTATGGAAAAACAAATTAGACCTCAGGTTGAAGAATATGGAGTTAGAAAGGAATAAAACTGCACTTTAGTGACGAATCGCAAAATTGTTAGAACAGTTATTAAAAAGAGACAAATTAGGACACTAGAAATTACAAAAACTATTATTTAACTCAAAGGCCAAAATTTCGTTTTCCTTTTCAAAGTAAAGGTAGAAAAAAAATTTTTAAATTTTGTAGTAGAATAATTTTACTCAAATCCTATTTGTTAAACATTAATTATTCTTATTTATTATTTCTTGTCACTAACTAATTCAGTATTCAACGTTTTCGAATAGTTGATTCGGTATTTTATGACTCGATTGTCGCTTTTTAATGACGGAGGAATAATTTGATCGGAATCTGTATCTTAAATTGAATTCTAAACTACTATAAGCAATCACACCCGAAGTGAGAATCAAGTCCGTAAACTCTTAAATAATGTCCTTCTTAGTAGTATATAAAAAATTTTTCCTTTGTTGTTTTTAAGTAAATACTTTAAAATTTCTTGTATAAAAAACCCCCAAAATTAAGAAAGTAGTGTTAAATAATTGCTAGATAAATAATAAAAAAAATTAGACATTTCTTTTATGATTTTACCATTTTACTTAAAATATAAATATAATAATCATTTCCTGTAATACATTGGCGTTTAACGAATATAAAGTATAAGTACATTTTTTATCCAATCGCAGTTGCCTACAAAACTCGTGCCTAAACGTTGTCTTAAATGTAAGATTTGTGTTAAAAAATAATGTTGAATGTAAAACTAAAATTTACTCAAGAAAATTTAGAAATTAGGTTAAGTTTATGTTTTAAAAGATACTCTATTTCATTTTATTTTAATTTTTAAAAAAATTGTGTGTAAAATTGGTGTTTATATATATACTGATGCTACTTGGATTTTTGAGAGCCACCTTTCATTTTCACCAAATGCTTCTATTCGTTATGTACGTATATTTGTATATTCAAATTTCAGTTTTATTTTTAAAAATTCTCAAGGTTTTAAGACAATTTCTATAGTTTTTAACTTTACGGTAGATAAACTTATTTTGATAATCAAACACAAAAAAAATCAGCTAGAATATTTTGAATTTTGTGTGTGTGTGTGAACCGTACATTTTTATACATCTCATCATTTAATATATTGTAAAATTTTAATTTTTATCTTTCATTTCATAAGAGATATCAGATATTTAATAATGTCATTTGTTAATGATTTAGGAATTTAGAACACACAAAATATCACTTATCAACAAAATTGAATTCATAATCATTAAAACTGTTACTTTGGTAAATATTTTATCCTTTTCAGTGGCAAAAGTAGAAAAGTTTGAGAGTAGTAAAATTTGTTGAAAATAAGTCTTAGAGTTTTATTAAGCTAACATCTTCATCTGTTAAAAAATTTTCTAAATTTTAACACTCATAAATTTTATGTTTCCTCTATTATAATACCTTTTCTATAAAAAAGAAATTAAGAGACAAGCATCAAAAGCTTATTGTCTATATCTCATTGGATGAATTATAAAATAAGCCATAACCACATTACTTGGAGATTAAAGAATTTGGCATGGGCTATCACTAAGAATTATCCAGCTTTCGTGCTTTGATGCCTCGATTGCTTCCGATTTAAAGATTTACCAAAAAGATATTTCTTTAAAGTTTTAAAGCACGAACTTTTATTTAAATCGCTGGGCACCCCGGTTTTTCTTTTTTTAGCATGAAAATTTGCCTGTTCATTTGCCACGCTGTGCCGAATTGAAGGAAATTTTGTGGTTTTTTAAAATTAATCTGCAATTCACAGAATTCTTTGTGACTCACTATGATAATTCTGTAACAGAGTTTGGAATGTTGATTTGACTTTTTATCCATGTTGAATTATTGTTACTTATGACTCTTGAACAAGCCAAGCTCGCGAGCCGATGGCTGTGCGAAATCGGGTACGTTTTTTGTTTAATCAGAGCACCACGAAGTACGTCTTTGCTCTAAGACTCCTCCAATAGATGGCACTACCAGAGGATCCACTCTCTCTATTTTGACTTTGATCTGAAGGGGGAGGAAATTTTCTCCAGATTATTATACCCATGGTAACTGCAAAATGACCGACCACAGGACTTACGATTCCACAGATTTAACGCGCATGTATATTTAATCTATAACGGATATAACTTTCAAAATTTTAATACATGTTTTTTAACATACATAACGCAATGTATTTTTAACTTTACAATACATTTATTATTTAAAAATATAATTTAACGTTTTTATTGGTAAGGCAAAAGATATTTTGACCTTTAATGCTAGCAATTTTTTAGATTGATTTATTTGTATTATATGATATATAGATAATTATGTACCATATATAAATTAAATATAAGGTATATAATAATCAATATATCATATAACTTTTTTAAACTTATGAATGGCAACATAAGTAGATCTCCAATTACCTGACTTGCTTGAAATGGATAGAACATCAACCTGAGTGTGACCGCAGGCAAATTCTCATTGCCAAGAAGATGCGTGACTTGGCTGGCCGAAAACGAATGAAAACAGTAAAACAGCTGCTCTTGTGAGGCAGTAAAACGCCTTGATCGAGATGTTCAGAAAGCAATAACTTTCATTTACCTTACTGTACACACATACTGTATTTATGCATAGCATTTATAAGTACCTTAACATATAAATGTGTTTTTGAATTTATTATCTATAATAATTCTTATATATTACAATATAAAATTGCCACATAACAAGAATAATTAAAAATATAATAATTATATTGTTGTTCTTATGACACTTGGACAAGCCAAGCTCGCTATGACTTTGGCAGTGCGAATTAAGTCAATAGAGAGCGTCTTTCGCTTGTATCTGAGCAACACGAAGGTGAAACTACGACTTTGCTCTTTTTATGGTGCCTCGTAATTTTGAACCACGGTCAGGTGACGAGGCCACACGTGAGCTGGCGTCCTCCTCTCCACATCTACGCCACACCAGCGTAAGGACTTTGGACGTCACATATTAACGTGGACACGTCCCCAACCCACATAATAATATATATATATATATATATATATATATATATATATATATATATATATATATATATATATATATATATATATATATATATATATATATATATATATATAAACTAAGCTAAACTCCATGGTACGACAACCCATGTGGGCCAAGGCCTACAGTGCCCATAACTGTTTTCATGACCGAGGGCCCTGGTGTGCGAAGTATTTGTCCCAGTTAGGTGGTCAGCCTAACATAAGACCCCCAGTGTTTAGTTCCCAAGCATGCTTGGTACTCAGTTAATCGACCCACTGAAGGGATGAAAGGCTGAGTCAAACTTGTCCAGCTCGAGGATCGAACCTCAGACCTGAGTCACGGGAGTGTGAAACGCTGCCACTAAGCCACCGGGCTTCTCATACATACATACATACATACATACATACATACATACATACATACATACATACATACATATATATATATATATATATATATATATATATATATATATATATATATATATATATATATATATATATATATATATATATATATATATATATAAACTAAGCTAAACTCCATGGTACGACAACCCATGTGGGCCAAGGCCTACAGTGCCCATAACTGTTTTCATGACCGAGGGCCCTGGTGTGCGAAGTATTTGTCCCAGTTAGGTGGTCAGCCTAACATAAGACCCCCAGTGTTTAGTTCCCAAGCATGCTTGGTACTCAGTTAATCGACCCACTGAAGGGATGAAAGGCTGAGTCAAACTTGTCCAGCTCGAGGATCGAACCTCAGACCTGAGTCACGGGAGTGTGAAACGCTGCCACTAAGCCACCGGGCTTCTCATACATACATACATACATACATACATACATACATACATACATATATATATATATATATATATATATATATATATATATATATATATATATATATATATATATATATATATATATATATATATATATGTGTGTGTGTGTGTGTGTGTGTGTGTGTGTGTATATATATTATTATTATTAAATTTATATTATTAATATATTATAATAATAAAAATAATGACATTAATTTAATAATGATTTTAACGTCTGGATTGATTTTAAGGAAAATATTAAGATCACAGAATTTATTCCAAACTTTTTTTACTCAATCAATATTCAATCTTTTGTACCCACCTCAAAAATCTATATTAATATGTGTCAATAATTTTTTTTATAATTTATAGTTGTTCTTATACAAACATAGAAATATTAGCAAATTTTAATATTATCTGTAATTTTTTCTACAGTTTAAAATGTATTCCGAACCCCTTCAAGCATCTGTGCTTCAAATTTAGACAAACAAGTGTTTCCTTTGATAGTTGCAGAAAAATCTATCCATTTTGTAAAAAGTGTTTTAACCATCCAACTTCACTGAATCATATTGTGAATCGGACTTTATAAGACGGACTTAATATCCAATAACCTGATTGTTATAGATTTTTGGCGATCAACAACCATCTGGATTTGATCTGACATATATCAGATATGTGAAAAATAATCAACAACAATACTCGAAGTAGTAATCGAACCCATAAGTTGTTGAACTGAAGGACAGGGAACTAACCATAGAGTTTGAGGAATAGAGCAGGACATAATATAACGAACAAGGTCATTAACATTTGATTATGTGTTTAAATTTATCATTTTAGAAATTATTTCACTATTTCCTATCTTAAAAAATAATATCTATTAAAATTTTCAAATTTCCGATCATTATATGAATCAAATTTCAATAATAGAATAAAAAAAATTGTAAGAATTTCATTCATTGTCGTGTGTCAGCTAGACTGGCAACATGGGGTGCGCTGCTGCTCCACTTTTCCAACTGAACCATATTTTGGTGTGGAGTCCGACTTCCTCAGTACGTACATACCAAAGAGACCCGTTTATAGGGTAGACAACCATTCACTCCTCATTCATACACAGGAAAGGACAAAGACAAGATAGATAGAGAGAAAGTACATCCATGCCCGAACCGGGATTCGAACCCAGGATCCTCTTTATCCGTAGTCAGGCACGCTGACCACTAGACAAGTTGGTCGGCAGGGTTTCATCTTCTTCTCTTGTATTCCCTAGAAATAAAATTGCTTCAAAATTAACATATTCCGCTGATAAAACAAGCAAATCAGTTCCACTAGTTAGGATATCATACATAATTACTTTGACACTAATTACGTTAGCTAAATTAATTTTTCTTGGCGACTAAAATTTTGTTCCAGTAGCAAAAGCTGCATTTCTTCGAAAAATCTAGAAATAAATCGACCATTATATTCCAAAGCGTCTGCGATGGACCTCATAACTCACTTGACGCCAAGGTCAACTTTATACAAATTGGATTACATTATTTTCTTCTTAGAAAAAGAAATTTTTGATGCCAAGAAAAATGCGAGAATGTATTCTTCTTCAAAGAAGAGGATTAGTATTTAGGTCAAGATGTATAAAAATGTATCTGGTGGGAGGGGAAAAGTATGCGATTTGAGGGGGAACGAGAAGCATTTCAAGGTCTAGGTTTGGTTTGGAGAAACCCTGAATTAATGTCGCCTTTCTTTGTGTTGTTTTCAAGGTTGTGCTATACATGCCATTTTGTGAAGAAACGCATAAAGTGCTGTTAATTGTGGTGATAACTTTTTTGCATTAATAGTAATCGAATAATATTAAAATAAATTCATATTTGAATTTAAATGACAAATTTATTGATGTGAATGCAATTACAATGTTCTAAGGATATCTTGAAATATATTCGTACTGATGAGATATTCTAATAGCGGTTTCATTTTATTGTGTGCCATCGTTCTAAATTGAACAAAAATTTGGTGAAGGAACAAATTAAGATTTTAAATTGATAGATTTTAATATGAAAAAATATTAACATAAAAATTGAAATTAATAACAAGCAAATTATAGATTTTTAAATTTTGCATATTAATCAAAATTATTAAATTACATGGTTAAAATTCTTAAGTATCAATATATAATATCTAAAACACAGATTTACAGTAGAGTTTATCAATAACAAAATTAATGGTTCTGATTGAAAAATCCATTATAAAGAAAATTTGAAATAAGTATTACACACACAAACCGTTTATTGATGAGTGATAGCATTTAAATAAAAGAAAAAAAAAATGAAGTAAAAATAGTATTTACAGAAATTAAGAGCTTGGTTAATTTTTGTTTTATGAATGACATAGAAATATCATGGATATTAACTACTTTCAAAAATAAATTGGAATAACAATGCATTTGCATACATTTTACCAGAAAAAAAAAATCAATTATTTCTAACTGTTTATTAAGTAATGTTAAAAATATATTTTTATCTTTAAGTAATGAATGAAATAAAAGAGGTTGACACATTTTTTTTGTGTTATCATCTTCCAAAATCCTCTGATTGCCCTTACCATTTTGAAAAACCATGCTTCAATATTTGTCAGTTAGTAAAAGTTAGAGGCTCTAAAAACTTGAAGAAGAAAGCTGTCGCGGCCAGTAAAGCCACGGATGTGACAACACATTTAGGCGGAAAACATCATGTTAAGAAAGCCTCTTTGCAATATCTCTCCGCTGCTGTGGCGTATGATACCCCTTAGTTTAGCGAACATTTTGGCGATACATCTGGGGGATAAAATTTAATTTCTGGCAACCCTATCTTTATACAGCTTTTGTGCATCGGTTACCTTGTTTCTCACTTATTGGTGCCTATCTTGTGTCAAAAAAGTCACCACACAACACACACATACACACAAAGAATCAACGGAACAAGTTCAGTATCCGCATATATTGGCGAACGCGGCGAAATTTTTTGTCGCCAAGCTAGGTTCGCGTTTATTAACACGGGAAATTTCCCGAAGTTCGATCGAAAAATAAGCATTTCAGAAATTTTAAAAAGTGAAACAAATATGAATAATAGACTTACTTGATATGAAGTCAAGCTGACATGCCGATTGTATACTTATTTTGACATTTTACTCGTTTCTCACCAGTGTCACCATTATCAAATTTTACCAAAAAAAATAAAAATATTTTTATAAATAAATAAATTTTATGAAAAATATTTTTATAAATAAATAAATTTTATAAAAAGAATGCAAAAACTATTTTTTCAAATATATACATTTTAAAAATAATCTGTTGAAATTTCTCAACAACATGAGACATTTTGTAATTATAACAGTAAATAAACAAAAAGATAATAATAAATTAGGAAAACGAAATTAGGAAAAAAGAAAATTTAACGATTTTAAAAACATAAAAGAAAATATATGAATAAATAAAAAATATATATTATAAATAAACCAAATAAAAATAAATAATGTAAAAGAAATAGTAAAAAAAAATTACGATGTTTGGACGCTGGCGACAACGAAACACAACTGAGAGAAATCCCCTAATTGCAGCAACAACAGCCAACAAAAGTAAAATGGCTACCAATTAAAAATTAGAACAAAGAACAAAGAGACTTCTCGAAAGTTCTCAAAGCTGAAAAATGCTGTTGCCACTGAAAGAAAAGCACATATATAACGTAAAAATTATGCAAAACACGAGAAAAACGAAATATGGCAACCAAAAAATAAGAATAGTAACGAAAATTAAATTTGGCAACACTACAATAAAAACAAAAACTGAAATCGGCAACACTACGATGAAAAGAAATGGCGCCAGATTTGGCGAGAAATCATATATATGGGGATACTGAACTTGAACCGAAACAAGGGATACCCGAATGTAAAGTTTTACCAAACATTGCATAAAAATAAACAAACGAAAACTAAAAAATGTTCCAATAACATAACACTAACATTTTATTCTATTATATTTCCAGTTATACTCAGCTGTCAATATTCTCCAACTAAGATATTTGTTACATGGAAAATATTAATAATATTATATTTTCGTAGTGTTGTCGATTCTCACTTATGTCATAGTTTTGTAATAAGATTATAGTATTTCACTTTAAGGGAATTATCTATACCGAAACACGACTTTAAATGTGAATATCTTCGATAGAATGTTTGATGATAGTCAGTTCGAATCCCAATTTAAACCATGATCCATTTTGTTCAGAAAAAACGGCTACTGCACATTAAATGGATCTTGATCACAATGTCTTCCTGGTGAAATGATACCTCTAGGGGACCAGGTCAAGTATTGGAGGATGTTTTCTTGGTCCTTGCTTTTAAATTACGGAAATTCCCTCTCAGCAGCTTTCATCAAAATGGTAGAGTGAATTTCGCGATTGGTAGAGGAAAGTA
Organism: Latrodectus hesperus; assembly: GCA_037975125.1. NCBI lineage: Eukaryota > Metazoa > Arthropoda > Arachnida > Araneae > Theridiidae > Latrodectus > Latrodectus hesperus. Next base: position 96,220,319 of record CM075856.1, on the reverse strand, counting down.
TGACAATACACTAACACATTTTAAAAATAGAGCGATTTCTGTAAATATAAATTTATATAAAATTATGAAACGTATTTAATTTTCACAGGATACTAGATTTTAATTGAATTGTCGATTAGTATGAGATTTGTAAGTGTTTTCTACTGTCTTAGCCGAATAATTCACCGAATATTTTATTAAAATCATCCAGAGGTCCACATAAAGTCACCAATTTTTTTTGCCAGATCAACGTTAAATTAGTGGATATATTTTTATATGAAAGGGTATGAAAATGTAAATATTTTGGCTATTATTTTTACGCATTTAAACATTTGGCCCTAGCTCTATTTTATCTGATCTTTACTCATTCAATTCTAAGAATATGAACATTTAGCTCTATCTGAATGTGGTATTCATTTCAGAAAAATACTGATTTGCATAATTGACTCTCTTAGTGACAACTTTAAGCACAGTTTTAATTATAAACTGCAAAACTTTTCACGAAAGGTGAAGTAAAAGTCAAAACTCATATTCTTTTCTTCTGGTATTCGAACGTGCCCGGACATGACGTGAAATCAAATTTAAAATATGCTGAAATAAATTCTGAAATATGACCACCTGTCGTCTAATAAGGATGCAAATCAAAAGCTATTGAATAAGTCATGAAGATGTCCATTTAATTGCATCATTATGCGAACTTCATATTGGGGTCAGTCATACACAAAAGCAAATGAGGTTTGTGAAAAGAAGAAAAAATATTTGCATTTGAAAGCAGCAAACGAACAATAGAAAAACATATGGGTGTTATTATCCAAAAAAATTTTTTTTCACAATGATTAGTTTGAACCATATTGAATTTTTACAAATATTTTTTTTATCAGAAAAAATGGAAACAGTAAATGTATAACAGCTTTGTAAGAAAACATGTCATAATTATGTAATTGAGAGTATAAATTAATACTTTGAAGTATGTATTTAAATTTAATAAAGCAATTTTAAATCAATTATTGATTAAAAGTTTGACGTTACTGAAAATTAAGCATTGCATATTCTAAAGCTAAATTCATCGACATTTAAAATGTTTTAAATTAGGATACACACAAACCCTTTTACAACAGAAAGGCCGGTAAAAAGTTAACATACTTTAATTTTAGCAGAAACGTTAACAATTTACATTTGTAAATTATGCAGCATAATAATATTTTTGAAAATGTGTCTTGATGAGATGAGACACACACATTTAATGATTAAATAATCTGTGTGTTTATAGCATTTATCAAATGATATATATTAATTTAGAACAAAGCTTTTTTTTAATCTTTCAGCAGAATCACAGAGCAGAAACAACACATTAGTTTTACTGAAAAAGCTAAAAATTCGTCCATTAATAAATTAATTTTAAAATCGGAAAACCAAGTGAAGTTACACAATTAATGAATATAAAAGATAAAAATGACCTTTTCTAAGAACATCTTAAATAATAAAAGAATGTGCAGAGTATTTCCATTTCTAAAAAATAAAAAAATAATTACTTTTTTGTTGGATTATAAAATTAAAGTTAATCTTCAAAACCTTTTTCCAATATATATATATATATATATATATATATATATATATATATATATATATATATATATATATATATATATATATATATATATATATATTTAAATGGAATCATGCACAGCTTCGACAATTGTTCATTTTAAATAACAAATTTCTAAAATGGAAAGTGTTGAAGTAGGCCATAATGATTTCATCAACTTTGGTAAGAAGAACTAAGCAAACTGCTTTTTATATAAATTTCATCTTTATTAATATCATTATAAAAACTAATAAATATTATCAGTTTATGAATTAGTTTATCAGTGTTACGGTATCCATAATTCATTTATTCAAAAATCAGTTTCACAAAAATTGTTTTAAAGATAAATTTTAACAAATAATATTATTTTTCTCTTTTCTAGCATTAAAAGTGTTTTACCATAAAATTTATGTGATAGGAGAATTTCTCAGAGCAGAGTTAAATTCTGATGCCCACAATAAAATTCAAATTTATCTAAGGTGAATGTTTTCTGAATCTCAAATCTAAATGATGGTTTTATTCTTATGTTAATAACGTAAAGTATCTGTCTGCATATTCAAGTGTTTTCGTATACATGGTAGTACTATTTTATACATTATCTTTTAAGTATAAATATAGCTGGCATAAAATTTTGTGAAACTAATTAAGCCAAAATCACCGAATCTAGATTTGTGCAGATTAGAGATTTCAGAAGTGCGGATTAGAAATTCGAAGGTCAATCAATTTGATTTGAATTTTTAAGGGATTTTCATAAACGGGAATAGAAAAGGATCACCAAAATTTTTAAGTGTAATTTCATTCTATTTATTATATCTTTAAATCACTCTTCTAAAAGTTAAATATCAAATTTATTCGCCTTGAAAAATCCACCTGTTTAATAAGAAACTTCTTCCATGGGTTTCTTCAAGTAAGCAATGTTTTGGTGAATTATTCGTTAGGTGAAATCAGTGAATTTTAGTTTAAATTAATCGGCACTTGAGCAACAGATCGATTTTTTTTTCATCTAGTTTTGGGCTAGATTATTTTAATGGATTGAATTAAAATTTTATAATGTCTTATTTGTAAAAGACATATCTTTTAAGGAGTCAAATTTATTTGAAGTTTTCTTAAAGAAATGAGATTTTTCATCAATTAAAGTAGCTAACATTTATAATTGTTATTCATCATTCAGACATTATTTATTATATTTCAGAACAATATATGAAATCACAATATGATATACCTGATACTATCTCTTAATTGCTTACTGTTCTGCCATGGCGGTGGATTAAACGCGATGCAATTCTTACTACTTTCATTAAACCGTCAAATTTCTGTTCTTTTTTGTTCATACATTCCAAGTAAATAATAACCAATAATTTTTCTTCAATTACTTAAATCATTTTTAATTGACTCACTTTTTACGCCAATTTTGGTAATATTTTCCTTTTTTATTACATATGCTGGTTTTAAGAGAAGGTAGAGCTATGAGGCCTTAAAGAAAACTTAATTTTAGTAGTTTAAATGAAAGGAAACGAGAATATCAGAGAAAATAAATTAGTAGATAGAGGGATAAGAACTTTGGTAAAAGGACTCTAATTATTTCGCAAATTGCTATACCTAGTTCATAAATTTCTTATTTCTTTATTAAAAGCGACGTTTTGCCACCTTTTATAAACGTAGAAGAGATTAAAACTATATATTTTGTTCAAGGTGATGCAAATGCTAAAATAAGCATAAACACACACCATATCATTGGGAATTCCAATCATAGTCGGAAAAATAGTTGGTTCTGTTATTAATTACCTTATTAACACCAAAATACTTTGCAAAAAAAAAGGAAAAAAAACTTAGAATAGATGATAAAATGAGGCTCTAATTGTTCTACTTTAATTCAACGCCTTTCAAAAAGTTTTTCAGTTATAGAGAGGCATCCTTTGAGCAAACTAAAGCAACTCACCTATTGAAGTATTCTCTGTAGACACATCATCTGTAAGAGAGAAATTGATGATTCTGCTAATAGCACTCTGCAGTCGCACACGTTGAAATTAATGGAAATAACTTTGTTTAGAACTTAAATTGCACTCTTTTCTTTCATAGATTTCAATTTGAATTTCAGAAGAAGAAAATTACTAGTTATTCTTACTCTAGTAAAGAAAACAAAAGAAAAAGTAATTTTTTTCATTTTTTGTAACTTATTCTAAAATGACGATTGAAATGAATCAATTAAATTTTGATGAGCTTCCTCGGGCCAAAGTTAAACTGCGTTGTTGTTGTTGTTGCTTATCCCCGAGTGACGTGACAGTACCATCACACCAGCCCCATGAATCCAAAAATAGTCAGTCTCTCAAGCACCACCTCCGGTCTCAACTCCATGTCTCCTCTCTCACACCCAATGCACTGAAAAATGAGATGGGAAGGCCTGAACCACTCAACATTTGGGACAGAGAGGGTAGACCTTGGTACCAGAGACGTGTCTCTAAGCAAGCAGGTGGCCACTTCGTAATCTTATCAAAGCCGTTTGGCTGCATCTCTTGTGTTTACCCACTAGAGTGGAACCAGGATGTTTGCATGTGTACCATTCGTGGGTAGGAATGGTGTCCCTAAAAGTAGCATTGATAGCCAACCTAACTCTAGAGGTCAGCTCTGAGGACGACAAGCAGTCTCCAATGATGTTATTTTGTAGGCTTCCATCCTTGACTAACTGATCCGCAACTTCGTTCCCGTACACATTAACATGAGATGGTTAAACTGTTTCAGGTTGCATTTAGCTTTCGGGTCTTAGGTTGTCTAACACTAACGTAGATAGATCAAAATGTTTTAATTAAAATTTTCAATTCTCAGCTGATATATGTTGTAGGCATACATTTTTAGAGGTAGATAATTATTTTTCACAAAAGTATGACAAATGATGCTTTAAAAAGAAAAACTGATGAAACAAAAGTTTTGAATTTATCATTAAAACTATTCTCGGAAATATCTTATTTCATTTTTGAGCAGCAATAAGATTTACAAAATTTAATGAAGAATAATTATATTAAGATATAATACTGTAAAAACACCGTAATTTTATTAAAAATGTACTTTATTAACTCTCATAAAATGATTTAGACATAAGTTTTCATTACAGAAGTCAATTTTGTCACCAAACACCAAAACAAAAAGAAAACTTGATTTAACAATCGTAACGTGATCAAATACACACATATGTCGCGTTTTATTCTTAAACTGTAAAAATATGGAAAAAAAGTTAAGAGAAAAGCCTTTAATAGTGATATATCATAATTTTTTAAATTAATTTTATTGACAATCTTAGAATGCTGTAAGCATAAAATTAAATTCAACATAATGTATGCAAAGCATTGAATGCGCATTTTTGCTTAGAAGAAGAAAAATAATTTTAAAAATATTATATTTTCATATAAAAAAAGGAATATAAAAATAAAACTTTAATTAGATAAATATACAGAGGTATTAACACATTTTTAGAATGATTTTGGGGCCGTTTAATTAATGTTTAAAAGGTAAAGAATATTTTTTTAAATGTTCGATCTGATAGCCTTTTTTCTGGACTTTAAGTCTGCATCGTGATTTCCATGATAGAAGAGCTTTTCGAAAAATTTCCAGGGATATTGATTTCCATTCCTCTTCCATTACTTTCCAGAGTCCATCCATCGTTGTGGGTTTGCGTTTAGAAAGAGCTCTTTTTAACAGACCAAAGGCATAATAGTTCATAGGTGAAACGTCAGGGGACTTCACAGGAATATGTTGAATAGGTATGTATGCAATTCCTGTATTAGTCTTCATGTTTTCAAGGAATGCAGTGGTAGTTTTCAAAGTATGACTTGTAGAAGTTTTGAAGTCTTGATGTCTTGAGTAGAAGTCTTGATGAAGTTTCACTCTTTAAAAGTCTTTGGGATAAAGAAGTGTAATTTCTACTGTAAATATTGGACGTAAAACCTTCTCCGGATGGTATGATGAGTTGATTTTAACATTTTTTTCTACTCTTTTTATTTTTAATTTCCAATTGTAGGAGAAACCTGAGACTATCATAAACTCCTTACTGAAACTTTCTTTACATTGACGGAACCAAGTTTGTAAATTTTTCTCCTCGTTTCCTAAAGTAAATAGATCTTTTTTGTTGCAGTCATTTAGGTAAACCCATGCTTCATCAAGGGTCACAATATATTTCCATTTATCTCTTGCTTAATGGCTTTCATACAGGATACTACAAAATGTTTTGCGTTGAGCCATATGTCTTGGCAAAAGCTGGTGAACATTATGGTTTTTAGCTTTTTTAAGTTGTAAATCTTGATTTATTATTTTATTTATTGTTGATACAGATGTATCTAAAGACTTTGCAATTGATTTCTATGTTGATGGATTTTCTCTTGTTACCAGCAATTTCACTTTAGGAACATTTGAAACAGTACGCACTTTTTACGGATATTCGTTTGGAGTCTTCTTTCCACGTAGAAATAATGATTGACGGTTTTTACCTGTCCGATTAACAATGTTGCTTATTTTGCACTTAGAAATTTTAATACCATGCATTTCACAACGTTTTTGAATCCTGAAATAAGAATATTTCTCTTCGGAAAGCGCAAAAACATATCCCTCAATCCACAAATTGTTTATTTGCGAAATTTTGAAAGAACAATAAATTTAAAAGTAGCAGACGATATTTGTCATTTCAAATAATAAGCTGTTGCCAAAAATTATTATTTCAAAAGATTTACTTTTTCAAAATTCTTAATCGAAATCGTTTTAAAATGTGTTGATACCCTCTGTATTATTGATTTAAATTTAAGTTACAGAAGAAAATTAAAATTTTACTGTTTTGAAATTAACCTTTAATTACATGTTATATTTGCCTTAAATAAAGAACATTTTAGATATAAATATAGGACTGAAAATTATGTTACAAGCTTTAGTATTGTTCAACGGAATTGCTGCCAGCATCAATCTGCTTCTGGAGAAGAATTTTACAAAGTTTAAATGCCGCAAGCCATTCCCTTTTTCTAATGAATGAAAAAGCCCTTCCTAAGTCTCTTCTATTTCATCTACGGAATAAAAACGATATCTACGTAATTTCCTTTTTTAGATTAAAAAATAGTTTAAATTTAAAAATTAACATTGTAGAGAGGTCCTGATACTTTGACGTGTTTTTGTTTAATACACACAACTGTTAATTTTGTTGAAAGAGAAAATACATGGTGGAAACTGATATTTTTAAAATTTACTTCTTGACGAATTTTTGGTAGACATTCAGTAAGTAGTATAGGTCAATTTTTCCCAACTGGATTTACCACAAAGACCGGTTAAAATATTTTGGTAGGTTCTCGCAAACCAGTAAGTTGAACCCGTTGTTAAAATTTTTTCACTGATAAACCATGAAGGCAAAAATAATTTTAAAAGCATTTTATTTTTTATAATTTGGGTGCAAGTAATCAGCGATACACAAGGTAGACAAAGACACAATAACTGGTATATTAAGTGTACTGCACGTCAATGTACGAAAGCGATTAGATACATAGTTGCTAGTTTGTTATATTTTTCTTCATAGATCTCCCACATACTATTTTCTAAACTATTAAGCTATTGTTATTGTAATGTAGGCACTAATTTAATTTTGGTTATCGGCCGATGACACTTGGAATTTTGGACAGATAGCTGGATATTTGTCGGGTCAGCAAATATTTTATGGACCGGCGGTTGAAAAACACAGGTATTGCTATTATTGTGAGTAGCTTCTGTCCATCATGATTGACCAATCTAGTATTACTGAAAAAAGGGCATAAATTGTTTTCCACGCTTAATCTTTTCATCATTATGGTGAGAGAATCATAGTTTAAAATATATACCTTACATCACTGACGTTTTGGAACGTCAAAAAATGGACACTTAAATTATTTTGATCAAGCGAAAACGTATTAAAATCTAAATTACGAATCGATTCTTTAACGTAAAGATTTATAGACTTCCATTGTTTTTATTTCTATTTAAATAATAAAAAATAATTATGTGGTTTGATTTATTTGTCAGTTATTCTCTCTGCACCCACCTTCTCCACACAAACCCTCGTTTGATTGAGAAGCAAAGTAGATTGTGACTACTTGCGATAAGAGCCTTCGAAGTGAAAATTCATCAAAGTATAGAAAAGCTGAAGAATCAAATGCTGACAAAGAAATGTTTGAAAAAAGGTTCAGGAAATATATTTTAAAAAAATTTAATGTTGGCGTAAGCAAGGCAAAAGTATTAAGATTTAAAAGAGATTGCTTACAAACATAGCTATTATTAATTCAAAAGAATTTAGTATTCTGTGCTTCTTGTTGATATGTATTTAATAATAATCGATATATCAGAAAGGATTTTTACTGATTATATTTTAAATGTTATAAAGGAGCTAAAGTATATACATATATATATATATATATATATATATATATATATATATATATATATATATATATATATATATATATATATATATATATATATTTAATAGTACTCACTTAACTCAATTGGAAAGAACTATAATAGGCGTACTCTTAACTCTTAACACCAGGATTAAATTAGGATTAGTTTTACTGTACGGTCACCCTTGGCACGTAGTTTTTTAAGCTAAATTTGGCAAACATTCGGACCATCTTATTTTTGTCTGATGCGATTCTCGCGAGATGCTCAGTTTGTCTCACGAGACAAGTCTTATGTGATCATCTACGAATTTGTTGACTGCCTTATTTAATTAATTCTATTTCGGACCGCCTTATTTTGGTCTGATGCGATTTTCGCGAGATGCTCAGCTTGCCTCGCGAGACAAGTCTCATGCTATCATCTACGAATTTTCAGATATCGTTTCTAATCTTTATTCACAAATGAAATTCCGTTGAGTAGAGTAAAATAAACAAAATTTGCGGTAAACAAAATATTGTCGCCGAGATTTTATTTCAACAGGTTGTCTGCGGTGCGTTGCTTTTTTCAGCTATTATCTTGCAGAACATGTGTGGAGGAAAAAAAACATGTGTAATAAATTCCTTGCGTACATCGATTCCATTATACGGGTCTACCAGCCAAAAACATCTGACCCGGAGCAGGCAGTATCGGCTTCAATGGCAAAACAGGAGCTGGAGAGAGGTATTTTTACTGTTCATTATTTACATAATTAATTAAATGGTCTTCATGAAATTAACTTCTTATGAATATTTACCGATTTAAATTCATTAATATAAAATTTAATCGAAAATTTTTATGGATAATCTTAACATATAAACTTAATTATTTTACCATTGATGTTTGAGATCTATAAATTTGCGTTTTTTGTTAATTTTGTAAAATTAGTTGAACATATTGATAGATACCAACAATGTATGAAATATTTGTCACAATTTCAGCCCTTTTCCTTCTTCCGTTTTTCCCGATTCAGAAATTCGTCATAAGGTCGGTCACCCATGGTGACTTTTCGAAAATTACGCCAAAGTGACGTACGGTAAATTTTCTCCGGATATTTTGTCACTTCTTTTTCATTTTACATTTTCTGCTGTTCTATTGTTCATGTGTTAATGGCTTCAATCCATGGAAAACAGCTTCTCAAACCAATGCTTTTCTTCTTTTATAAGGAATCATTTTATTAACAAAATAAACTTCGGTAATATTCTCAGGCATACGATGGGGAACTTCGCTTTTTTGCTACCGCTCGAAGAATATGATTAGAAGGAAGCAGCAAATACGTTGAAAAGTCGGATGGGCAACGCCGCCTCAATACGATGTGACGTAGATGAAATGTTATCTGACGTCATGGATAGTTTAAACCAATGAAAATCATAATAAAGTGACGTACTCAAGATCTCAACAGTAACGAAAGAAATAACCACTTTATGTGGATAACAAGTATAGATGAACAGAAATGCCCCGAATGGTGACTAGGAGTTATTTCAAAATGGTGCAGGAAATATGAATAAATTCTATTCTCTTCACAAGAAACGCAAATTCTATACATTTCATGCTGTAATACAAATATAGATAAAAAATAGTTTTTTGTAACATAGCTATCCTTTTTTATTAGAAAATTTAAGTGATCAGAAAGTATAGATATAAAAATGATAATAATATACATTTATCGGTACTTTTCCATTTCGCCAAAAATGATACAACCGGCGCTAGTGGGAATATCTCCGCTGGTAACCTTTTACTGCTACGTTTCCAAAACATGTGACGGCCTTTTACTGTCAACGACTTTATTTCGACTATTTTTCCATTTCATAATTTTATGTTAATATGCTATATATACAAATATAATAATTTCATGAAATCTCTCTTGAAAAAATCGGATTTTAAAAATTTATTTTAAAAAATAATAATCGTAACAAATTCACATAAAAAATAAAAATTATCCAAATTAAAAAAAAAAATTCGTAAGATCCTTGAACATTTTTTAAATGATGTTAAAATGTTTATGCCACCAAAGTAAAAAATTCTTAGCGCTAACATTTATTAACATTTTTTTTGTGTATACTGTGTGTTGTCAACATTATTCAAAAATTTTTATATGTATACTGTGTGTTGTCGCCAATTGGTGACTTGATTGGCACTTGGCGAGATTTGTGCCTGCGAAATGAAAAAGTACCCATCTTATCAATAAAAAAGAATATTTATTATGTTCATTTTTAAGGGATTATTATATTTTCTGCTTATATTTTTCACATATTTTATTACTATCAAGTAAAGTTTTTATATTTCGAGTTCTTGCATATATTTTATTGCAACGTTTGTTTAAGTATTACTTTAAATTAAATATTTCAATATATAGATCCAGTAATTTTAATATACTTTTCTTAAGACTAATTTCACTTCATTTTATTTTCTTATTTATATTCCTGTTTTATAAAATCCGCATCCCTTAAAAATAATTCTTCATATCATGTTGATTAAATGAAAATATTAACCAACTTTAGAAAATAATATCTATTATTCTTTAGCAGTTTAGTACTCATTAAATGATTTGCTCTTGAAATGTATTTATATTTTCCTATTAATTAACTTCTTTTCAAGAGAAACTGACTTAATTCATATACAACGAAACTAATTAGTTCTTATTTACTTTTTTAAGAAACCATATAAGTTCCAATACTTTATCTTGTATTTATACGTACTTTTAGTTTCTTAGATACATTATTTCATTTATGGTTAATTTATTATATTAATTTAATCGAATAAATTAATTTAGCTGTATACTTAATTTTGTATGCATGATTTTTTCCTATAATCACTAAAAATAATTTAAATTAAGTAAAAATGTCAAGAAATGTTTGTATGTTTATTGTTCTTGAATAATTCTGCCTTTTGTTAAAATAAAGTGTAATTATATTTCTCATGTAATTAATTTGTTCAAATAAATATCAATTATTTGATTTTTATCTAATGAAATTTATTATTTAAAAAATAGTAAGAAGAAGTTTTGCTAATTTATATTATTACTTAATTTTTATGTATTCATAGTCACTTGGTGACATTTTGGTATTATTTATGATGCACCTATAAAAAGTGTTATAAGCAAAATTGTTTGCTTTTGTACTGAAAAATTGAATCAAATAAATTAAAGTGCCAAGCTGCTTCTGAAGAATGCATTTATAGTTCTTTAATAATTATGTTTTTCACAAGCAAATAAGAACATATTTAATCTTTTCAGTTAATTAATTTCTTTAACTGAAATTGAAATAATTTAATTTACATACATTAACACAATTATTTATTTTTTAAGACGAGGTAATATGTATTTTTAAGAAATTTTAGTTTCTTGTCTGATATTTATTTTATTTATCTTATATGTTTAAAGTAAAAGTAATTTTAGAAACATCATATATTTTTTGTCATCGTTAGGAAAAATAATAAATTAAGTGTCAAACAACTTCTAAAGTCTTTTTTTTAAAAAAAAAACTTACCTTTCAATACAAATAAAATGTGTTTTTTAATTAATTAATTCATTGAAATGAAGCTACAGTAATTTAATTTACACATAATAAAACTGATACTTGTTATTTTAATTTTAGAAAAGCAGAAAACATGAATTTTTACTATTTGTCTGTTTATTTTTATTTTTAAATCATGTTTTTATATTAACTATTTCATTTTTTGTAAGGAAAGGCTTGATTTTAGTAACATGATTAATTTATTGCAGAGTTAAAGAAATGATGTAATCTAACTTAACTTAAAATATCAAACATTTTTGAAGATCATATTTAGTATTCATTAGTAAGTTCATTCTAAACCCAAATTAAACTTTGTTATAATTTACAATTGACTGATTTAAGTGAAAGTGGGGAAATTGAAATAATATAAAATTTGTTTATTAATTTTTGCAAAAAAATAAATACTTTAAATTTTGATAATTTATATTATACCTTTTGTATGGTGTATGCTTTTATGTACGTACTTCTTTCAAAATCTCATTTACATATTAGTGTTTCATATCTTTCTAAAGAAATGCTAGATTTTAGCAATATTGTTTATTTCTGCAAATTTAAAAACGATATGTAGTAAATTAAAAGTTATTTTATTTATTAAAAGTTATTTTATTTAGCAAATTCTGAAAATTATATTTATTGTTCTCTTATAATTGGAATTTACATACCCAATAGAAGTCACTTAAAGTTTCAAATTATTCATTTAAGTAATTTTATGAAATGTAAGTTATATTAAATTAAACTGAATATTTACCAGTTAGTATTGTTTTAAAAAGAGAGAATATAAATTCTAATTATTTTTTTCATGTTTTAAGTTACATTTTCATGGCTTTATATTTTTTCATACCTCTTCCAACTGGAAAAAAGTATAAAAAATACGTGGTTTTAGAAATACAGTTTACTTCCTGAAAAATAACACAAATGATTAAAATGTCATCCTACGCTCTGAAAAGGAAGGAAACTAGAAAGATACTCAGTAGAATGAAAAGAGAATGAGGAGGAAGGAAGTTGGAAAGATATTGAGGAACAACTTGAAAAACATTATTTCAGAGAGTATAGCAGAATAATCAAGTAAGTGAGGAAAAGATTATATCAGACAGAACTAATATTTGTAGAATAAATGATATAAAGTACTTTGGTGGAAGTACAGAAAAATAGAAACAGATGGCATGAATTTTTTGAGTAACTATATTGAAACAATTTTGAGTTGATTTTGTGTACTATGAGAATGACAAGCTCGAAGGAATGAGCAGCCTAGAAAAAAAAATTCAGTATCAAGAAAATTTAAATATAATAGAACTCCAATTATCTGAATCATTTGGGACTGGACTCCATTCGGATAATCAAAATTTCGGTTAATTGGATTTTTTCGAAAAAAGAATTTTAATTTTAATAGATTATTATATGTTCAAAATGGGAGAAAAATTATATAGCTTTAAAAGAAAAATAATTTTATGATAAAGCTGTCCTTTTACATGTTAATGTACCGACAAGTGCAGTGCATTAATCATTGTATGTACAGTGTTGTAAATGAAAGTCATTGTTAGCTTAACATCTCAGTCTGAGTAAGTTGTTTCACTGCCTTCATCCTTTTTCGGGCAGCCAAGTCGCTTGGCAGTGAGAATTTGCATGTGGCCACTCTTGGACTTTATCCACTTCAAAGCAGTTTTAAAGCTTCTAAATGCTTCACTAGTGGATGGTACCGTGCCTGCTTCAAATTGGACATCTTCTTCCTCGACACTTTCAATAAGTTGGCCATTTTCTTCGAAATGCTTCACTAGGATGGTACCGTGTCTGCTTCAACTTGGACATCTTCTTCCTCGACACTTTCAATAAGTTGGCCATCTTCTTCTAAATGCTTCACTAGTGGATGGTACCGTGTCTGCTTCAACTTGGACATCTTCTTCCTCAACACTTTTAATAAGTTGACCATCATTTGCAGTTTGGGATCCAATATCTAACTCATAATCCATCCTTTTATATCTTCAGAACCAACTTCTGAACGTCCAGGAATTTTCAAAAGAATGTTTTTGAATTCTTTAAACGACGCATCTTTCTCTCATTCTCATCTTTTCACTTCTTTTACCTTTCCTTTTCTTGAGTTTTTTTTTTATTTTCCTTCTCTTCTTCAGTCTAATTTATTTTTCTGAAATTCTGAGAGAATTTCGGATAATCAGCGATTCGGATAGACGGATTTCTGATAATTGGTGTTCTATTATAATTATAATTCTCCGATTGAGAATAGAATTACCGTAGAAATAATTAATTATGAAGGCAAAATTATTTCATATCTTGTGACTGAGAATGCTTAGAATAGGAAGGCATAATGATGTAAAATTGGCAAACAAAAATTAATTATTACAAAAGCGAAAGGCTTTTGCAAAAAAAGCAATGAAATAAACCGTAATTATTATTGTGGAAACTCCAATTTGAAATTTTGTAAAAAAACGTTTTTCAATATCGGTTGATTTTCAGCTAGAAGAAGGTAAGCGAAAATTGGAGTGAGTTTATCAGTATAGGCTTAGAAAATATCTATGGTTGGTCAAATTTACTCATTGAAAATAATACGTAAAAGATGTTACGATAGTCATCAGTTATTCGTCAATTTCATATAAACTTATATTTATAGATTTAAGCCTTACGATTAAAAAAAAATCTTGATTATGCATCGCAAAACAATATGATTAAACATATTATCCGTCCTAATACTTTAACAAAAGTAAAAAAATCACAACTTTATGTCAGAAGATTTTGAGGATGAGAAAGAACTGAAACAGCGTAATCCATAATAGTAGTGTGTTTAAAATTTGTCTGGAATATTAATTCAAAAAATAAAATTTCAACCAAGCGAAATTATTTATGACAGAACTCAACAATATTTTACATTTACAATTATTTACATTCAGACAGATGTTTTACAACAGGATTTGATATTGAAGGAATTAAAAAACATTCCGAGAGCATCGAGCAGATTTGTTTTTGTTCTCTAAAGAATTTGTTTTACATGTTAATGTTACATAATTAACTATTAAGTCAATTTGTTTAATTGTTTTAAAATAATTGGTCATAGCAATTAAGCTAATGTCAATTTAATGGCAATGAAAATAATGTCAATTACAGCTGGCCTAATTCGTTGGCAAATATATTGTAAATTAAAAAAATATAGAACTTATTTTAAACATCGTGAATCTGAAGGATATCACTATAAAATAATTAAGGAACTTAAATGTTTGTGATGATTAATGATTGAAAACAATAAAGTTAATCTAGAAATAAGAGCAAGAGAACTTTTAATGAGAACAAAATTCATTTTGTGATATCAATTACAGATGAAAGCCTGACAGCAGAAATAAGTAGTTAAAAATTTCAATATAAGTTGATGGTCGATTAGGGCTGTAGCAGCATAAAATGATGAAATTAAAATATCACTCAAGTTCTTAATCATTCTTTAACCTCAGGCTCTTATAACTAATAGAACTTACTTAAGTACGAGTATTTCCCAGTTAACTAATTATATCAAAGGAAATTTCGAGAAATTTGATTTGTGTGTAAGAAAATTCATTATTAACATATATAAGTAACACAAATTACTCTCTAAAAGGATTTGAAGGCAAAAAAGACAACATTCATATTATTTTTCAGTTTGAATACTATAAAAATAAAATACTTTTTTTTTATTTTTTTGCGCAAAATGTTTCCAGTCGAGTAATTGTACATTTATTTAAAACGTTTAAATTAAAACGATTGTAAAGTACGATATTAAATTGTTGGCTTGTATTTTTTCCGGATGTATAAATGATGTAATATTCAATATTTGTTCACAAGTAAAGTTATGTAAAATAATTTGCTACTTTTATATTTATTAAATTTAATTAGTGTCTGTGCATTCAGAATTTAAGGCAAATCAAATTTAACTAGTAACATTTTATTGATAAACTTGCAATACATAGAACAAAATGACAGAAACGATTATAGAAAAGTTCTATAGAATAGCCGGTCGGGGTGGATTTCGGAAGTAAATAACATTAATGCCAGCGAAGAATGAGGAACTATCACGAACCAATCAGAATCGATCAATAGTAGCCGGCTGCCCTGGGGTCGGTGATGGGCACGAGGACATATCTGATTCCTGTTCTGGGAGCAGGTGCTGGGGCTACAGGTCTGGTGACGACGGGGGCTGTCCTGAGTGCTGGCTGGATGGCAGCATTGTCAGCAGTGGATTCGACTACCACGTCGGCGGGGCTTTGATTGGCTGTTCCTGGCTCGTTGGTCCTGACGGTGGCACGGAATCCGTTCTCGTCTGCCACGTAGTCGACCACCCTTCCGAATCCACCCTCCCCTTGGACAGTGTAGGATCCGGACACCCTGCCGTTGCCGTCGCCTTCCTCTTGGTGGGCACTTCGACCGCCATCTTCAGTGTCGGCATTGTAGCTGAAGGAGTATGGGATGGGCGCGTACTGTTCGGGTTGCTGCAATAAGGAATAAAAGGTTGAATTTGTATTTGTATTGGTCAATATTTTCAGATACATTATTAGCAACTAGAAGTACAATACCAAAAAACTAACTCAATCAAACTTTTGATAATAATATTAAATGGTACTCCAGTCGAATCCATTGCAGTTCCAAAGTTTTGATATTATTTTGACATGTTCTGTATATTTCTGAAATATTAATGAATAATTCTTTTCTCACCGTAAATATTTATTTTAAATCGACTGACACAATAGAATACCACTATATAGTAAATATTTCTGAGCAATTTTTGATAAGGAACTTGATTTTTTTTTTTTTTTTACAGTTGAGGTTCAAATAATTTAATTTAATAATAAACATTGATTATTGAATTAAATAAAAATATTATACAAACAATTTATAAAAAAAATTACATTTTTCTTGTTTATATTTACCCCAATTCAAATTTACAAAATACTGTAAGTACATTAAAATCTATAGTCTATCAAATAAAAGAACATAAATTATTTGACCAAAACTGTTCCAAGATAAATGGAAAATTGTATTAAAAATTTAAATCAAATGAAAGTTTAATTCATTTACCGATTTTTTAAAATAAATTTAAATGTAACCTTTAATGTGTGTATTTTGTAAATTTTATTCTATTAGGTAAAATGGATACTAAAATAACATTATTTTAAGCATTAGGATTCGCCTAAAGTATATATTATTTAAAATGTTGCTTTTAAAAAATGTAGAAAGTTCTGAGTTATAAAACTGAGATACAGAAAAGAAAAACATTCATAAAATGATTTTACTTTTATTAATTGTACAATGTAATTTTTAAAATCCAAAGTTGAAAACAAATAACACCATTTAAATACATTAGTTCTGCATCAGCTATGTATTTTTTTTATTTTTAAAACTAGAGAGTCATATTTAAAATAAATGAACAAATAAGCAAATTATAACCTTCTTAATTTTCAATCTCATAATGATTAAAGTTCATAGTGTAAAAATAGGTAAGTTTATTTGTTATTTAATTATAATTAATGTATCTATTTTTTTACTGTTTAAATTAAGATGTGTGTGTTTTTTCTTATTTATTTTTATTTCTTTCCTATCTTATAGCTAGATTAACGGAATGTTGACTATCATATTAATTACTTTTCTCATCGAGAAAGTTAATTATTCAGAAATAACTAATTAACATGAATTATATAATGTTATTTTTTTTTACTTATTAAGTTTTGTTTTAAAGTTTATTTAATTTCATCAAAAGTAATTAAACGGAAATGCTAATTTCAGAAATAAATTTGATTTTTAAAATTAATCACTAGTGAAAATAACTTTTTGGTTTCTATTGAGTTAACACTTTATGAAATAGTGGAAAACACTTTAAAAGTTTTAACATAGTTAAATATAAGCTTTTAAAGTCAAAAAAAAAAAAAACAGCATAATATAGTTATCTGTATAATCTTTTTCTCTATTATTTAGATAACATATATTTGGAAGAATTGATGTTATCTAAATAATAGAGTCATTTTTAATTTTTTTTAATGAAATAAATGAAATACTTATTTTTAGCGAAAAAAATTAATAAAAAATCCATCATTTTGGTTTCCGTTAAATTAACAATTTCTGGAAGAAAAAAAAACTACAGCGTTACAATTTTTTTTTTATTATCGAATAAAAGCAATTTAAGTCAGTAAGAAATATTATTGCTATATCATATCATGATTTATAATATCTATTGATTATGATTCCCTTGATAATGAATTATTTCACACATTCATGACTCATAATTCATGAATCAGTGGAGTAATTCAATAAATTAAAGAAATTTTACAATTTTCAGGGTTTTTTTAGCATAAGAGATGATAGTTAATCTAAATGTCTTTTGAAGGTCACTTCCATTCCGCCATAAGCACGTGTGATACACGTGATCCGACATTAATGCGCAGTCTCTATAATAATATTTGAGTTACGTGGTCCTACATGTGCATAAACATGTACCCAAAACGCTTATGCATATAATTAAAAAACTCTTTATTATCTGAAATGTTTATTACTAAACGATATACTTACAACTTCATCCAGTGATATTTTATAAAAATTTATATATTTTAGCCAATAGTGTTTAATTTACATTAAATTATAAGAATTATAGAGGCAGAATATAAATTATGTAATTACTATTATATAACAACTTTTATAATACGTAAAATTTTACAGTCACACATAATTTCTTTAAAGAATAAAAAAATAAATAGATTGTTCTTTTATTTTAGTAATTAGTTGTATTTTTTCTAACTTAATTTTATTAATTCATATTTTTAGCTACTTTTTATATACTTCCTTTTGAATTTAGTTACTAATTTTCAAATCCCAACTAATAAATTATTTAGCTATAGAAGATTTTACAGAACATTTTATAAATAATATAAAAAAAACTATGAAAAATTCCACAGAATTAAAAATTTATTCATCTGAGCTTACTTTTTTCAGTCTTTTTTTTAAATAAATAAATAACATATTCTAAAAGTCGTTATAAAATGAAATGCTTCGAAGTAAATGGAAAGCATTTCAAATTTTTTTAAATAGTATGCATAAATTAAAAGTATTCTTCCATAATATTGTAATTAAAAAAAGGTAAAAATATTCAGATAATTTTACTTTTAATTCTCATTGAATCATTTGCACATTATATAGCCTTATTGTACTATAACACTTCTAGATTTTTGATTTATAAGCCGTCGAGAGTACTATAACATTCGTAAAATAAATATGATAGATTTAGCCTTTTAACTTGATAATGATCAAAATACTAATTACTATAAAAAGAAATTTTTAAAAATTATTAAAATGTTGCATCGCCTTTTTTTTCTTGCACATGAATATTTGAGTAATGCACACAATAGTCTACAATTTATCAGTAGATTTAGAGCTATTATAAACAATCAAACTACCCACAAACAATTGATAAGAAATAGTAGTTTAGACAGATTTGTTTAGATTCTAGATTAAAAGTTAGAATTACCTAGACGGATTTTTGTCATGGTTATATATATTAAGTGAATGATGAGCATTGTGCCCTTTTTAAAACATATACTAAGAACAATTCACATAGGAGGCAATTAAATTTATTACTACACGTTATGTACCAGGAAATAACAATTCATGTTAAAATTTTTACTTACTAGTACTTGAGCTCCAATAACTGCAACCAAAGCAGCGAGAATGACGATGCACTGAAAATTGCAATGTAAAATTTAATAATGCACTGTAAAACGTAAATGCAATATAAATAAAAATAATACTATGCAATGATGGTGCACTGTAAAACTAAAAACATTCATAAAAAATCACATCCTGCTGTAAAAATTATACGTCTAGAAAATAACATTATTTTTTTAAAATTTATTAGATTGCCGAAAAGATTTTTTTCCTTAATTTAATGTTAGATGATATGTAGTTAAAATGGCTAAGGATGTATAAATCTCGGTTATTAGGTACAACCTTCTCCAAATTCCAGTAATATTTTATGGAAAACATACCGACGCACATTTACGTTTATAAAATATAAATTTCTAGTTCTAAAATGACTGAAGTGCTTTTACTTATGTGGTGCTTAAGTGAAAAACATATTATACAATGGAATGCCAAATGGGTGAGTAACAGTAAAGAAATCATTGAAAAAAAATTGTCACTAATATTATGAATATTCAAACAAAGATGTTGAAATTATGTATCCAGTTAAAAAGTGTTTCATCAAAAAATGATTGATGGAAAATGACCGCTGGGTGTTTTCAATTGCACAATTTGTCACAGAAATTGCCGCCTAACTTCTCTAGTGGACCTGACTGCGGATAAGGAGGTCCTGGGTTCGAATCCCAGTTCGGGCATGGATGTACTTTCTCTCTCTATCTATCCTGTCTTTGTCTTTTCCTTGTATGAATGAGGTGTGAATGGTTGCCTACCCTATAAACGGGTACCTATATCATGTGTGTAGAGCAAAGTCGTACTTTCACCTTCATGGTGCTCTGATAAAAACGAAATTAAAATTTGATTAAAACGAATTGACTTAAATTCGCACAGCCAAGGCATAGCGAGCTTGGCTTGTCCAAGTGTCATTAGTAACAACAACAACAGAAATTGCTAGTTGATGTCATTAATGAGAAAAATAAAATCACTTATACTTCATGTGTGAAAAAATTAACCATGCAAAAGGTTATTAACTATGTTCATTAATGCATTGTTCATTAATTCATTTTTTAAATAAAGTTCCAGAACGTTTAATACTTTACTGTTTTGAAGAAATAAAAAATTGTATTAATTAATGTTTCACAAATAAACTTATTATATAAAAGGCACTCAGGAGAAATAACGTAAGCTTCTAGATAAGCGAATGAATGAAATGGAAAGAATAAAGATGAACTGGAAGAATTTTAATTTTATAAAATTATGTATGAAATAAACATTTCTTAAAATAAATATATCATTGTTTAGAGAATACTGCTAACTAATTATCAATGAAATTAAAGCCGCAGGAAAAAAGTTTATATGAATAATTCACTTCATTAGAACTATTCATTTTGTTAATGGAAGAAGGGTTCGTCATGGCTAAATTGGGACTTCAGTCTTCGGAGTAAAAGGTCCTCGCTTCGATTCCAGCTCCTATTGAGCAATAGAAAATGCATGTTGTGCTTCTTCATTTTGCATGCTGCGTATATCGTAATAGGCGTTTGAGAGTGTTCTTCCTCTTCAACATGCTAATGAATCCGCTGTATAAGCGGTTGACTTTAGAAACCCTTACCACAGCATTCGGTTGTTTGGGTGTCCTTCACGAAGAGTCCAATATTTGGATTACAAATAAAATTTTAAAAATCCACTGGAGGACATTTTTAATAAGATAAGAATCTTTGGAACAAGCATTTTTTCTTCGGATTTGAAATTTATTCGTTTTGGTGGATAATTTGGTCGTAACCGATTTATTAATTCGAAAGTTTTAAAAGATGAATTTTATGTCTATTTGCGTAATGGATTATAATAAAAAATAAAAACTAAATCTGTGACACGACAGCTCATTTGTGGGGCAGTGCTCACACCTGTTTTCATAACCGACTGCCCTGGACTGCGATGCCTTTGTCCCACTTAAGTGATCAACCTAAAACGAATCATCGGACTTTGGAGCTTAAAGCTCTACCACTGAGCCATGGGGCTTCATAACGGTTTATGACGAATCATAAAGTTCCAAAGAAAAACCTGTAGCAGTTTTCAGATATGCAAGAAAGATTTTGGTTTGGTTGGATGATCTACTATCACTTATTTGCAATCATACAATATTTCGAACTGAAACTACTTATCAAAGTTGATTCTGAGCTATTGGGAATATTTAAGTCTTACTGTTGAGTTAATGGTCAGTCAGCTAAATTATAAGATAGTAGGGAAAAACGCTGCAATATCATAGCCTTGTTCCAAAGAATCAAATACATAGAAAGAAATAACACCAATAACTACTGCAAAATCAATATACCGTATAACATTCACTGATCAATAGAAAGAGCAAAATGTCTTTAATCCTTCTCAGCGGACAGAAATCATACACATCCAATGGGAAAGAAATTACAATAAGTGCTACGTTGTTCATCATATCACATAGGAATTTTAAGATGCAAAAACATCGCAGTTTAAAATATTTGTGCTAAAGCTTTTAATTTAAGATATTTGTAATTATAGTTTCTCATATAACCAAATTTAGATATTATTATAAACTTAAGCTTAAGCAAACAGGATTGTTTTTTTTTAAAAATAGGAATAATCCCAATTTCTCTAGTAGATTCTAAATTATCATATTATTTTTTTTTTAGGTTGAAAAGCATTTTTAGAAGTTTGGAGAATATTCTTAATTATAGGATTTTATCACTAATTATTGTTATTAAACTTTGTAATGATTTATATGAAAACATATTTTGATTTTTTTGTAAACAATAATGAACTTTTAAATCCCAGTGGCCGAAATATATTGAATATTATAACCTAGCATTTAAGTTGGAAAGAAAAAGTCAAAATCAACCTGGAGAATAATGAATTATTATTACAAATGACGTTATATATTTGGAAAAGTTGCAATAATTCATATAAGAAATGAACACTGGTTTTTTTTCACAAATAGGTATGATAATTTAAGTTTTGAATGGCCTAAATTTTTCTAAAATTTTAAACTATTATTTAAGGTTTAGTTAGGGGACAATATATTTCATAAAACATAATCCTAACTGCATGGTTTTATTTGTTATTGATTTTGGCAAAAGTTTATAGTAAAATAGATTGATTTTTTTTTCATACAAGAATAATATTTGAAAATTAGCAGTGGTTCAAATTTTTTGAACATTTTAATTTATAAAACGTTGAAAGAAGCAAATTTCACCATAGAGAATTATTGTAATTTCTTAACTTCATTACTGAATTTTGGTGTAATAATTTATATTAAAACAGATTATGATTTTTAAACGCAGAAAATGATATTTTAAAACTATGAATAGCGCGAATTCCTTGTAAATTCTAAACAAAAAGTTACATTCTTGGAATAAAACCTTATTTCATTTTGGGGAATAATCCTAATAGAGATTTCGATTTATGTAGTTATTGGTATGAAAAAATTGCAGTAGCTTGGTATTAAACAGAGACAGGAATTTGCACAAAACTTTTAGAAAATGCCTACTTTGCAAAGGGTTTATGAGTTTATAAAAGAGAAAAACATATTACCTTCATGGTGAAAGGAAGGATTCTAGTAAAGCACCTGGACGAGGAAAACTTCAAGTGAGATCGAATGGATCGAATGTGGTTTCGACCATCATCCATCCCAGGTATATATACCAATAGGGGCCCAACCCATGTTCCTTTAACGTCAACTTACCGAAATATCAAAGGAATACCAATGAAGACTCAAAAAATAATCCTTTTGTCAACCAGCTAATAAAAAAAAATAATTGTCCTTATAGGGCGAGGTCATTAGGTGCATCTTCCAACGCTTTCACTGCCCTCCTTTTTCCCTACAAACGTAGGGAAAGCGGAAAGACGAGGGAAATTTAGTACTTCCTATCACGTCGCATTACCACAAACATGACTGTGACAGATGATTCCGAGACTGGAAGGGATTTTTGTCTTCCGAAATCTGCATAATGCTGCGACACTTTTCGATGACACACAAATCAAGTCAGTCCTTCATTCCATGAGGGAAAATTAACAGTAGGAATATTTTTTATGCTTAACCACACATTTCTATAACCACCATTTTGAAATACATCGAGAGATCACGTGATGGATAGGTTTGAAATACTCATTGGCGTTAAATAGCCTCGAAATTGCAAGGCGAAGCTAATGGAAGTCGCCAATGAAGGAAAAAAAAGTTTTTTTGGTGACCCTTAAATCTTCCTGTCACACATTTTGAGACACAAACGGGAATCAAATGAGTTCTGTAAAAATATTTAACAATTAGATTAATGAGAGTGTCCTTTGGACTGTGGTTAGTTATGTAAATAGGTCGAAAGCATCTTATCAATTCATTCAGTTTCTAAAATGAAAGGGCCTGTTTTACTTACAACACACACAATGAAACTATCTCACAGCAAATTGATGTTTAGACATTTGGTTCTATAATTAATGATAGTTTCAACGCAAATATTTTTGCTTTGGGTTCTAATTATTTCTTTACTGGATTTACTAACAGCAATAAATTTTAATTCCATTTTTTTTTTACATTTCAGCAATGAATTGTATAAAAATATATACATTACACAATATCCTTACTAATTAGTAATATGAAATAATTTGCATAAAACGGAGAAAAAAACTTTTGGCTTCAGTAAAATGTATTCTTGAAAGTGTACTATTAAGTTATAAATGTTGCCAATTGTTCACATTTTGTGGTAATATACGTTATAAAGTAAGTATATCCTAATAGCGTAACTAATTAACAATAAATAAAATTAAGAAAAAAACCTTTCGCTTCAAATCAAAGTATTTTTGAAAACGTATTATTGATAAAAAGTTTTGCCAAAAAATGTAAAAAATATTCTTAGATTTACCATGAATTTTCTCGTTTAAAATGTTCATAAATATTCTTTTAAAATTTACATTTACAGCAAACTCTATAATTACTGACAGTTTTAATGGAAATATTTCTCTCTCTCTCTCTACAATATTTGTATTTTTTCATGTATCTGGAAATTTAATTTTAAAAGTTACTTTTTAATATATATATATATATATATATATATATATATATACATTTAAAAGTAACTATATCGTTAGTTCAAATTCAAAATATATAATAGAACTACTGAAAAACATCTGTTAAACTTTAAGAAATGCATCCTTGTAAATGCATTTTTTAAAAATGAGATAAACATAAAAATCTATTTTTTTATCTATTAGAATGAAATTTTTCCCCACTGAATTACAAGAGCCCATTCATTCACTTCTCTAAACCAATTTCTACCTTGGGCGTAGATGCTTGTGGAGGGTAGAATTCCACTTTAAACTATAGATTTAACTAACCTTTGTGTGTGAAAGTTGAGTATACAAAGATAACAATCAAACCACTAAGCATCACAGGCAGAACATATATTTTAAATAATTACTATTTGGAATCCATCACTTAATTTTCAGAATTGATTTTTCCGGAAATGTTTTTATTTGCTTTCTTCTTCTTCTTCTTAGAGTTGGGTTTGTATGTCATTGGGCACCTCTGCTTTTATCTGCATTTTGTACTGTTAACTCCAAACCCAGTGTTTCCTAGTTCCAGTTGCTCGGGTCACCCACTTTATTAATAAAATCCGATAACCCTTTAATGGAGTCTAGGTTTAACTCTCTAGTATGGATGATGCCTAAAGAAGTTAATCTAGGGAGGGCAAGGGCCTTGCATTCGTAAATGATATGCTTTGCCGTTTCCTCTTGCATGACATTTCCTGCAGATAGGGTCTTGCTGAAACAGTCCCATTTTATGGAAGTGTTTTCTGAAATAATAGTGCCCAGTTATGAAGCCTACGATTAAACCTATTTTCTGCCTAGAGCATTTTAGAATTACAGAGGCAATCCTCGCTGATGATCCACAGATGATTCTGATCAGAGAGTCAGTCATGCTAATGATAGCTTCCTGACTTTCACCAGAAGAATATGGTTTGGAGGTCACTTTTACCTCCTGTGAAGGATTCATTGCTGCCCCTTCACTAGATTGCCTCTAAGTTCCCTTGTCTTTTTCAACAAAGTCTACTTCAGAGGCTTCACCTGCAAATGCAGAAAGGTTTGTTATTTCTTGCGTCTTTTCAGCCACATGAAAACAATTAATAAGCTCAAGTAATATAACAGTCCACCCAGCATTGCCTGAGTTACTGGGCAAGGCAAAAAGCTCTAGAAGTTCGCCAGGCAACTAGAGGCTCCGTTACGACACCATTATCGCGGTGCCAAATAGCCCTAGGCACGGGTTGCATAACACCAGGGTTTACGGGAGCTGGTTCGTGGCCTCTGATTCCATATTCAAAACTATCTTGTCATTCCTACAGGCCAACGCGCCTGGTAGCTGCTCAGGCCACAGGTTTTATTTACTTTACTGTGAACTGAAATTTAAAGATAACCCCATCTTCTACTTAAGCACTCATTTCCAACTTAATAATGATATCTCTAATATGAATTAACTATTAGAAATATATTTACACTTGATTAAAAAGTGTTACCATTTCCCTTAGTAAATTGTAATATCACTTATTATCTCAATTTTATATTAATTTTCATTATACGAACGACTTTTCTTTGATATAGATATAAACAAGACTAAACTTGCGTGCTTATTTACATATTTTATTTATTTATTTGTTTATCTAATGCATGAATGAAAAACTTTATTGGACCAGGTTATTCAATTAAAGTATGTATTTATTGAATATAATGATAAGAAAGGTGTCTCTCTTGATAGTAGAAGGTACCGTGTTCGATACTACTTTTCCCAGCTAAAGACGATGGGGAAGAGAAGGCCTATGCACATCCATAAAGTCCAATGTCCTTTCAGATGAACGTAAAATATAAAAGAAATGTTCGAGTCAGATGTCATTTCATTGCTTGACCATTGCTGAAACTCAGGAGGTGATTTCAGATACAAAAAACAATCAGCCCAAAACAACTCGCTTTCAAACGACTGAAATATTTGTTACCAAATCAATAAAATATAAACGTTTCAAAAAGTAGAACTTGTATCTTAAAACTTAAATTTCTAAACACATAATTTAAGTTTTCGTAATTTTATTTTTTGAGTTTCTTAAATATTCATTGAGTTAATTATAAATCTACATACACTGTTTTAAAGATTTGGTTCGATGAAACTACAGAATTTATGTATACATGGCATGTTTTAAAAAATGTTGACTTTTTTCTTCTGTAAATGGAAAATAGTAAAATTACAAAAATAAAAGGAACATTTCTTAAATGAGTTCTTAATATTTCCACTTGTTCTGTTAAAAAAGGTTATTGACAAAAGCTGAGAAATTAATTGGCTGCATACAAAATTGTTTTTAATTTTTCAAAAAAGTATTCAATTTTAAATAAAATGGAATATAAAAAAACTCCATGGCACGATAGCCCATGTGGGCCAAAGCCTACAGTGCCCATAACTGTTTTCATGAACGAGGACCCTAAGGTGCGAAGCATATGTCCCAGTTAGGTGGTCAGCCCAACGTAAGACCCCAGTGTTTAGTTTCCAAGCATGCTAGGTACTCAGTTAATCGACCCACTGAAGGGATGAAAGGCTGAGTCAACTTAACCCAGCCCGAGGATCGAACCTCGGACCTGTGTCATGGGAGAGTGAAACGCTGCCACTAAGCCACCGGGCTTCATAAATTTGTTTAAGCGTTGTAAATACCCTTGTAGAGGTTTTAAACTTGACTGGCATAACCCCAGTTGGGTATGCAGATCATCTAACTATTATCGGCAGAAGTAAATTTGGTGAAATGATCTCTAGAGCATCACGTCCAATGCCCCCAAACGAGTTGAGACTTGGTATAATAAAGAAAGACTTCTTGTGGATCTTCAAAAATAATTCTCCTATGGACGCTCGAGTACTCTGAAGTTCCTGGTAATGAGCTAGTCGATGAGGGTTGTATCTACAACGTATTGTTTTGGTCCTGAATAAGTATTAGGTATTTCAAAAGATCTGATGCGAGGCAGTGTATTTGAGCTAATTGATGTTATACGAGTAGTCAAAGTCTAAAAAAGCTGTTAAATAATGCTTGTCCAAGTAAAAGACAAAAGTAGCTACTGAAGAAACAGCTTAAGGAAAGCAGGGGGGCTTGCTGGTCACTGTAATCTTAAAAGACGTCTCACAATAATGAAAGTTATGAATGGTCCTACTTGGAGGGGTTATCGATATATGGATTAAATTTCCTTATATGTTTTATGTAAGTGTTAAAAATTGCTGCATAAGGATTTGAGCACCTAGAACAGCATCTAATTGAATCCTGAATGCGCTGCAGGATATCCCTATTAAATGTCTCCTGAATTTTGCTTCAGCTACTAGTCTCTTTAAACAAGGATTTTCTTTTTAGAGTACAGTATAACAGACCTTTGGTTGTAGTGCTAGATTATTTTGGAACTACCCTACCCTAAGTCTAGATTTTTAAAAATTCAGCTCTTGACTTTTTTTTCAAATATAAAGAATTATAAAAATATATATACTTCTAAAAATAAAAAAAGTCGTCTATTTGCTTGATTATTTGAAAAGTTGTAAAAGTAAAATATATAAAAAGAAATACAAATGGAATTTTTCTAATATTTTTTTATCGATTTAATTTTAATTTTAATATTGGACAGTTAATTTTAATTTTATTTCAAAATAAGTTATATAAATTAGTACACGTTTCCTTAAAAATATATTCCAATTATTAAGATACAATTTCATGTTCAATACAATCTTCTATGTTTTCCGTAGCTAAAAGGATGAGATAAATTTCCAAAGAAATATACGAGGCAAGTTTATTCAGGCCTGAAATATTTTGTGCTTAGAAAGAAATAAATCACTCCTGGAGTTAAGTAACACATTTCTTTCCAAAAGTGATTTATAACTGAATCAACAAACAGCGGGAGGGCGAGTGCCCAGTGTCTCCTAAGCCCTAAGCATGCACTTCCTTCCTGTAGAACAAGAAGGATATATCATCTGCTACGCATTTTAAATACGTAATTCTCCTACCATACTTCATAAATATCGTTTCTTATTGTAAAATATAGAGCGGAATAAAAAATAATTTTAAACCGTATAATCCCTTAACAAGTTTTTTTGAAATTCTTTTGATAAAATGAAATTGAGGTGAAAGTGATCGTTGTCACTCTGATATATATATATATATATATATATATATATATATATATATATATATATATATATATATATATATATATATATATATATATATATATATATATATATATATTTATGTATATATATATATATAAATATATGTAAATATATATACATATATATATATATATATATATATATATATATATATATATATATATATATCGAGATCACAGAAAGAGACACCAGGCCTTGAGTTTGACTACCCTGATGCTCCAGTGCTGTCCGGAGAGGATCGTCGACCTTATCGAGTGATTGTTCGAGACTGTTCCCGAGTACGGAATTTAAGAGTGTGGTCCCCAGTACCAGGAAGGAGTTTTCCTGATCGAATGTGCAACGAACGTTTCAGAACTAGCGTCTAGAGAGAAAGAAAGCGTTAAGGTATTAATAAAGAAACGCATGCGCAGTTAGGTAAAACGTTCAGACATTTTGCGCATGTCCAGAGCTTTACGGAGTTCAGCGTCTTTATTTGTGTTCATACTTTTGACTAGATTTCAGTTGGTAATTCTTGCTGTGAAATGTCTTTCGTACCATAAAAAAGGCCCTTTTCAGGGCCAGAAAATACTCCAAGTGCTTTTTGTGATGAAGAAACATGCGATATTGGAATAGAATCAAATTTTCATTTATAAAACAGTGAGATAGACACCACTTGTTTAGCAAATGCATGCAAAACTATCAACTGTTTACATTTGAATGTTAGCATTACTAATTAATTTCTTCTATAATTTTTTATCATTATATGAATAATAGAGAGCATGTTCATGAGAGAATGTTACTTTCTTTGAGGCAAAAAGCCTAAAAAATTATCATTAATGTATTTCAAAATAATTCCTATAAATTTTTATGGAATTTAATTTCATGAAAAATATTATTGGTTCTACATGATTTGAATGTATAATTTATTCTGTTACACTGATTAATATTTCATCTATAAATAAATGCATCCCCTGTGGCTTTTTCTAAAACATTAGCGCATTCGCAGATTTATGACCATTCTAAGTAACTGCGCATGCGTTTAATGATTCGGTTGTTTATGAATCGCTCAACGCTTTCTTTCTCTAGACACTATCGTTTCAAAAAGTGAGAAATTCATCAGTTTTCCTGGAGCAATGAAAGTTTACATATTTAAAATCGGTCTGTAGCTGGTCGATTACGCCACTGTTTATGTTCGCTCGCACTGTTTTTGAAAAGTCATATTATTCTTAACTTGGACTGAAATGAAATTTGGGTACTTTTCCATTTCGCCGACGCAAATCTCGCCAAGCGAAAATTAAGTCGCCAATTGGCGATAACACACAGTATATACATAAAATTTTTTAAATAATGTTGTTTTACATAAATTTTTTTAAATTTATTTATTTAATTATAATTGTTTTCGTGTTAACGCTATGCGTGGAATGATGGGTGCCAGAGCCTCAATTTATTTAATTATTATATTAGATTACTATTTATCGGGTGATGCATATTTCAAAATCTTATTTTTTTAAATAATTTTTTATGTGAATTTGTTACGATTATTATTTTTTTAGATAGATTTTTAAAATCCGATTTTTTCTAGAGAGATTTTATGAAATTTGTATATATAGCCACATAGCATAAAATAATAAAATGGAAAAAAAAGAGTCGGAATAAAGTCGTTGACAGTAAAAGGCCGTCACATGTTTTGGAAACGTAGCAGTAAAAGGTTACCAATGGAGATATTCCCTCTAGCGGCGGTTGTATCATTTTTGTCGACTTTATCGCTTGCGCCGGCGAAATGGAAAAATACCGAAATTTGTTACAACGTTGTACTAAGTCTTTTATATTTATTGTCAGTAGTTTAAAAGACATTTTGAAACACATACGGAACAATAATAATACTTTATAATATAATAACACAAAAATGAAAAGGAATCTCGGTTACATTTATCAAGAACCACAAATATTCCTTCAAAGAACCATATGAGGCTCGCGATACACAGGTTGGCCACACCTGGCCTATGCCGTTAATTTATGCACTTCAAGGTTTCAAAACATCCAACCCCCAGATCTACATAAAAAAGGCTTATCCACTGCACCACTTTCACATTGATCGACAGTAGCTGGAGTTGAATCCAGTTTGTTTTACACCAGAAAGCATGGTTCTATCATTAGACCAAAGTTAGCCTAAGAGTGGGGTAAATATTTTTTTATAATTACGTTAATATATTTTGAAATGAAAGGTATTTATTTTTCAAAAGAATGTTGTAAGTTGTAGTACAATGTTTCATATAGCTCTACGGTACTTTGCCGTTGGACTGGTCTGTTTTACTTTTACTTATTTTCAGAAAAATATAAAAGAAAATGATAAATGTTATTTTAATTTTTATTTTACACAATAAGTATTTGCTAAGAATAATCATCATAAAAGAAAATAAGTAAACAAAAATACAAATTTAAATAGAATTTTTTTTGCCCCTTTTGTAATGCAACAAGGTTGTAGCTAGTGCAAAACCAGTATTTATTGTATTCGTTCTTTTTTCACATTTCTATGCACAGTGCATATTTTAGCTGCTCTGCAAATTTGCAACTGACTTTCTTCCCATTATCATGCTTGTTTTCGAAGATAGGACTACGAACTTTCGAATTTCACCGTTAGGAGCGCTGTGAGTCACTTTGTCTTGTAGAGCTTAGTGAATTCCCTGTACTTTTACTTTTTAATTAATTATAACTGAATATTTAGAAATTAAACCGACAAAAGAAGATTTTACTAGATGCCCTGAATATTTCCTTCTGAATAAATTTTAATTTCAATATTTAAGTATATTCAATATTAACACAACACGCAGTTAAGATTAAGTCTATATACTTTAGTAAAATTTAATTGAACATAAATTTAAAATTCAGATAAAATAGGTGTTCAAATTTAAATTAATTGCCAACGTAATCCGAGTATTTTATTGAGCATAAAAGTAGCATTTCCAAAACAATTTCTATCTTAAACTGCATAACAGTCATACTTTACAGAGCAAATGCCATATACCTTTTGTCATAGTCCCTTACTTTATTTTTGTTAGATTTTCTAGCTGAGATAAAATGTTAAAATAACATGCATAAAATATTTTTCTTGTCATTTTAATATATTCTCTTCCAGAAAAGCACTACCCATTAAAGCTAAATTAAAGAATATTTGAAAAATGTCTGTCCTCGTATTTTTCTCGTTTTTGCGTCTTGCAAAACATTTATTTTTATTCTCAGTAGCTCTCGTTACAAATTTGTTAATGAAACATCCTTGAATATAAAGCACTTTCAAATAAATGTACCCTACATTCTCTCTTCAAAAAAACTATCTCTTTTTTGTTCACTGGCAACATATGATTTATTAGCCTTTAGGAAGCGACAAAAAATGATGCTTACAATGACTATTTGGCCTCATCTCAGCTTCAAAGACATTTTTTTCGAAACCGCACTACCGTGGAATTCTTTACTGTTAGCTCTCTGCTGAGAGGAAACAACTCTTCAAAGCAAGTCAAGGATTTGAAGCTTCTCTTTCCTCCACCAGGTGTCGACTTCATGATAGTCTCTGAAATTCGGTAATTGATTGGTGGCCTGCTGTGGAAAGGTCAGTAGTTGAAGCTTGAGATTCTAATGGGTGGTTGAGCTACAGGTGTTTTCTCACCTCCTACGAGGGAACTATATTTTTTTAGCAGAGTCCAAGAGCGAAATATATTTTAAAGTACCATTATTTTATTGTAATTTATACACACCTTAAGAATCAAAAATTTTTATTCTTAGCATGATTCAGCATTTTTACAAACTTCTATGCATTAAATCATGATCACTCAAGTAAGAAATTCTGTATAATTCTACCATTAAAAGAAATGATTTTCTTTTTTAAATCACTGGTAGCGTATGATATATACATGTGATATCTATGATATGATCTCATAGTAGATTAACTAAAACAAACTCAGAAATGTTATTACTAATTTCAATAGTTAAACTAAGATTTGTAAGACTAACAGTGGCGGATTGGGAGCATACTTTTTTAGAATGGTTTTCATTAGGTTCTATAACAACCACTGTTTAAAAACTGTTTGTTGTCGGACTCGATCCTGAGCACATTTTAGTCACGGGAGATAAATGTTTCACTTCTGTATGCATGACATATATAGTTGGGAGTTTTTCCGATTTCCTTCCTTAAGATACATGAATAAAAGCCACCGTCTGCGAAAATCTCTTTTAAAAAGGCAATTATGCAATGGACATTAAAATGCTTTGCAATAGTCAAAAGCTAATAGCCCGTATCAAAGAGTTGTATGGCCTAAGAAATGATTTAATGCGCTACACACTGTTTTGTAAATTTTATTGATAATTTTCTTTATCGGAAACTCTGTAATCCTTATTTGTTTGGAGACAGCCATTGTCTTAGCTGATTGATACATTATTTAATATTTAGTATTTATAAAATAATATCCATTCGTTGCAGCATGTTCCATATTTAGAACTTAAATTTAAAATGCTACGAAACATTTATTTCGGTTTCTAATTAATTTTACGACGCCCGATGGGGTAATGGTAACGTACCTCCCTCCCAAAGCAAGGGCTGACTTACATATCGAATTAGCCTTTTATCTTTTCAGTGGGTCGATGAAACTGAGCACCAAGGATGCTTGAGAACCAAATGCTGGTAGTCTCGCGCTTGACCGATCACCTAACCAAGACATGCTTCGCACACCAGGGCTCTATATTTACATATATATATGTAAATATAGAGCCCTGGTATATATATATATATATATATATATATATATATATATATATATATATATATATATATATATATACATATATATATATATATACATACATATATATATATATATATATATATATATATATATATATATATATATATATATATATATATATATATATATATACATATACATATATATATATATATATATATATATATATATATATGTATATATATATATATATATATATATATATATATATATATATATATATATATATATATATATATATATATATATATATATATATATATATATATATATATATATATATATATATATATATATACACATATATATATATATATATATATATATATATATATATATATATATATATATATATATATATATATATATATATATATATATCGAGAGAATCTAATTCCTGAACCGAAGGCTACAGTCATGACTGAGAGCTCAGATCTACCTTAAAAAGATTATTTGCTTAATAAAATAAAATTTAGAAAATATAATTTGCAACGAAATCCAAATAGAATTTATTCATATTAATTTATGAAAAAATATTTAAGCAATAAAAATAATTCTCACACGCAAAATGAAAGTTCATTTTACATAATTTTAATATAATAAATATTAGAATACTAAGTACTAAAAATATTTTTAAATAGAACGAATTTTTCTTAAATAATTCGTTTTATTTAAAAATTTCAATGTAAAATATTTTTTAAAATTAGTAATTTTAGAATTTTCTTAAAATTCCTTGCAATGATAATGTTTACTACATTTAAAACGTCTAACAAAACAATTATGTATAGTCTTTTGCAAAATGATTCATCATGTCAGAAGTGGGGTTCGAACCCACGCTCTCTTTCGAGAACCAGAGCTTAAATCTGGCGCCTTAGACCGCTCGGCCATTCTGACTGCGAATATTCGCTGTTTAGTATTGTAAAATTAACATATCAATAAGATCAATTGTAATTGTAAGGTACTTTATCATTTATTCGATTACTGATAACTAAAAAAATTGATAAGAGAAAATTTCGCGAACTACGGATTGCGTAAAGACATGTGCACATAACTAGGGAATATTCAACAATTCCAAAAGAAATACTCACGTCAAATAAATCCCTTGACATCATATTTTTGGAAATACATTTTTTAATTTAATTTTTTACCCCATTTTTAAAAATCATATTTGTAAAGAAATAAATGAAATTTAATGAATAATTAAACAATAAATGTAATTTATGCTATAAATTATTGTTTTAAATAATGCCTTAAAATCTCATCTCTCATTAATCAAATAAAACGCAGCAAAAAATATTCATACTTTCAAAAAGGGCTTTTGCATAAATATAATTAAAAATATTTTTTATGTAATTTTACTTTTATTTCAACTTTCTATTACAATGTATTTAAGGTTAAATTAATTTATTGTACAAAATAACGAAACTATTTGGGACATATTTCTGTTTAATATACATTCTTTTATATTTCATACATTTTTTATTATATTTATTATTTATTTAATATTTCATCAACCATCATTTCATTAATTTTCATAATATTTAATATTTTATTAAACAAAGTAGTAGATGAATATTTTACAGAATAATGTATTACTTTAAAAATTCCATTCTTAATTTTCAGGAACATAAGTTGTAGGAAATATTAAATAAGGAGTGCTTTGTGCATATATGTCGCTAAAATAATTACATATTAAGTTTTTACTGAAGAAAAAAATTATTAGTAATTTTCCTTTTTTTATTAAATTTTACTCTTATAGTATATATTTTATTTTACGTTTCTTATTTTATCTAATATATTTAATGTTTTTAATATTTAAAACGCATTTCATAATTCACCAATTTTTTATTTTATTATTTTTTAATTATATTAAATATTTTATTCTTTAAAAACAATTTATGAGTTCTTTAAAAAAAGCACTGTATTATATTTCTTATTTATATTGTACTATTGTACACATTATCCAAATTGTTTAATTAAATGTATAATTTTTGGTAATTAATTATTACATAAAGGAATTTTTGAATATTTGATAATCAAAATCGCATTAATTTTTATATAACAGCACTCAAAATAAGTATTCCAATTAATGATAAAATTTTCATTATGTATGCATAAAAAGCAACTAAAATTTAATTGAAGGATCGTTTCTAATCACACATTTTAAAACAAATATTTTGTAGAAGAAGAAAAAATTCGTTTATAGAATCAATTAAAGATTAAACCAATTCTTTAAAATCATATGAAAGCGTACTTCTTATAAATTCCACTTTTTATTTTTTTGTAATGACAATTAAAAAAAATTTTTTTTCAAAAGAATTGTTTTTTTTTTTTTTGTTTGACGCTCTTAATATGCATAAAATATGCAAAAAGTAGCTTGAAAGAAACTAAATATTTCAAATATAGAATAGATTATTTATATTTGCTTTACATTTTTTACATAATATGCGCATACTGTATAAAAATTTTTTTAATATTTTTATATTTTTTTTAAAAAAAATTGAATCCTTATTTATACATTTTTAGCAATAAAAAGTTCTTATTTTTAAATAATATAGATTTTTATTATTAAAAATTATCAGCAATATTTAGTTTGTTTTTGCCCGAGTTTTTTAGCTCATAATTGAAAGCCAAAGGACAATTTCTTTTATAAGGAAGTAAAATAATGTCATTGCGAATTTTTAAATCTTTAACATTTTCACAATTTATGTAGACCGAGCTCTTGTGATATCACCTATCATGTATTCATTTACGAAATTGTTTTATAAATTAAAGGAAGTCCTTATGATAGCTAAAACTAATAATTATCTTAACGGAATGTGGGAATTGCATATTATTTTTCTCTTAAATTAAATTATTTTATCAGCGTATGGTTATTCAAATAACTTACTAATTTTGCCGAGCATAGAGTGTATCTGAAGACCGTACTTTGAGAACGAAGTATGGACACGAACGTTCCCTATGGTCTAGAGACAACGTCCCTCTCTTCGAAATGAAAGTTCTCGAATTCAAGCCTAGCCACCGTTCAGCAATGCCCCTTTTTCTGTCTTCTGCGTGCTTATTTTTAGGTGAGGGCATGGAAATGTTTGGGGTTTCATCTCTTCTGCGAAACATGAATACAATCTACTCTCTCGTGAAAAGTTCTGAAGGCAAAGTGCATGGAAAGACAAATGCTTATAACTGCCTATGGTTGTTGCTCATTCAAAGGAACTGAGATCACTCGATTTTATTAAATGGGGCTTATTTGTGGTTCAACTTATAATAAAATTGATTAGAAACTTATCTTTGTAAAGATAAAAATAGTAATTTGCGTCGGTATTGACTTATCTAAAAAGTTTAAGCACTAGAGTCCTTCAGTTTTTCATTATCTGTATTTCTTAAATTATGAATTCTATTGGCAGTACACTGATACCACACTTTCTTTAAAGAATTTTAAGATTAGGGATAAATATAACGGAATAGTTAAAAAAACTCTTATGTTAAACACAAATGAAAAATATATTCCCAAATGCAATGGGTGATCGGTTAACGAACTGTTCAGACAGCGAACCAATTAGACAACGAACACTTTCCCGAAAGATATCTGTGCTCGGACAACGAACAAAAAGGAATCCTAACGAACACTTCTCACTCAGCTCTTTTAACATGATGTTTAGGGTTGCCAAACACTACGGACCAAAAACCGTTTTTCATGTCTCTTTAATTATGTTGCTTACCTATTAAACTTCAAAGTTCTTTAGTGGTAAGCGATTTTTTTTCAATAGAATATTTATAGCCAAAGTGGATAATCAATTTTGGTTTTGATTTCCTTAAAAACCGAAACGGCTTTTATTTTGAACACCCCCAGTCGTTAATTCGTTAATGAGGTGGGAGCAATGGTCTTATAATGGCACCCAAACCAAGCTAATATCATTAAAGTTAGGGACCTTTACAACAACTACGCTTTTAATCACTTCCGAAAACTCTTAAAAAAGAGAAAAGCAATCGATATTAGACATATTTCTTAATGCTTCATAAACAAAAAACGAAAAGGAGTGTATGCAAGACTATATGCATGTATTATTTTTTTAATAAACTTAATAAGAAATTATAAATATATTTTTTATAAATATTATAAAAAAATTATAAATATTATAAAAAAAGAGAAAAGCAATCGATATTAGACATGTTCCTTAATGCTTCATAAACAAAAAACGAAAAGGAGTGCATGCAAGAGTATATGCATGTATTATTTTTTTAATAAACTTATTATAAATATTTTTTATAAATATTATAAAAAAATTATAATTATAAAAAAAGAGAAAAGCAATCGATATTAGACATGTTCCTTAATGCTTCATAAACAAAAAACGAAAAGGAGTGCATGCAAGACTATATGCATGTATTATTTTTTTAATAAACTTAATTAGAAATTATAAATATTTTTAATTTCATTTTTAGGGTCTTCGGAAAGAATTAATTGATTTCGCAAAGATATCTATGATAAATCGTATTAGGATATTAAAGTATCACTGTCTCTGCTTTTACCCTCTCTACATAGCATAGCTTTTACCCTCTCTACATAGATACCCCTGACTAGAGTAAAATGCGCTCCCTCTAGTGATCAAACGGTGCGTCTTTTTGCCTTGATTGAGAGTAGATTTGTTGACTATTTTGTGTATCATTGGAAAAGTATGTTCATTAACAGATCATCCACTATACTTTTAGTTCAATATTTTTTGTGTTTTTAAACCTGTTTTCGTATTTATTTTTAAAAATATTTTCCGACAAAGGTATTTTAAGTATTTAGTTTGTTGAATTGACCTATTTTCCTAAATATTCGTATTTATATCTAGTACCCCAAAGTTTATAGAAAGTTATTGTCAGAAATACTTATTGCAGAACCTACCTTAATTATCGTTCTATTCACTATGAATAGAACGATGAAAATTCTCAAGGGCCCAACCCTGACTGATGAGCATGCAAAATGTTGTAACTCTATTTCAATCGTTGTTTATCGATATCTCGGATCAAAGCCAGAGATTTCCACTATGTAAAATCATGACCTCATCACTAAGACTTCTCTCGGCTCATCTATTTTCTTGAGAGGAACTACTTATGAATTGTTAGATTTCAGCAGAAGTTATTTTGCTTAAATGCGCGCCAAATAGATGGCGCCATGTTTGCTTCTTGTTGATTGCAGTTTGAGTAGTAATGACGTTAGATTGTGCAAGCAAATTTTATTGTTTTGGTTTTCGACTTTAATACTAATATATCTACTTTTCTGTAACTTTGAATGATTGTCATATGACGAGATCTGTCCTAAAGTTTGCCACAAATTCTCTAATTTTTAACAAAGGAGCCATACATCTTTTTTTTTTTTTTTGATGACAGTAAACTTAAATAACCTCAAGATCTTTGACTACGTTGAACCGAACCCATACTGGCTTATTATGTTTTAATCTTATTGCCGTTACTTATTTTCCCTCTATGCAAATCATTTCTTGTCGCTCCTTACATTTATAGCAACTTAAGTATTCAATTTAATTCTTTGATATTCTTGTAATTCAATATGGAAAGAAAGGTTTCCGATTGAGGAAAAATTATAAGCAAATTTTATGGGGAAGTAACAAACTATACATTTTAAATGTTACAAAAATAGTGAAAGAAATTATTCAGAAGTAGAATTATTAACAAACTGAATTTTTATAAGATACTAAATTTTAAAACGTAATGGAATAGACTAGGATATTAAAATTAAACAAATAGGAAAATTTAATCTTTAGAAACAAAGTTTTTGTAAAAGTATTCGAATTATTATACTAATCGAAGAAGAGAATCGCTAGAGCATATTTATCATAAATTTTACTCTTTAATCTGAACCACTTTTAAGGCTTTCAGCTTCTCTTATTTGTTGTTTCCCTTTTTAGGTTAAGATGCTTGTAGTAGTTTCGAATCCATTTTAAACTGTATGACCACCATGGTATCCAAAGAGTGATCGTTGAACGAAGAATTATTAAAGCTTTAATCTACATAATTCATTCACAAACTGTATTCCTGAACACTGTAACAACAGCATATATATTTCATACTGCATGAATCATTCTGCCTCAAGTATCATTTAATCAACTAACCTGCCTTATAATAAAATTTGAAAAAGAAAATATTGAGAAGAATTGGAAGAATTGTTGACAATTCTTTTTATTGCTTAAATCAAAGGTAATTTCAACAAATCTCTTTAATTATTATTTATATAGTTAATTATTATTATTATTATTATAATTATTTTTGCATTGTTTGAACTTTTTAATAAAACCGATGTATTTGCAACCCTAAATAGATTTCATACTTCCA
Source organism: Latrodectus hesperus (assembly GCA_037975125.1). NCBI lineage: Eukaryota > Metazoa > Arthropoda > Arachnida > Araneae > Theridiidae > Latrodectus > Latrodectus hesperus. Next base: position 96,180,854 of record CM075856.1, on the reverse strand, counting down.
GAAAATATAAAATATTGAATTCTGTTTTTTGGTTACTTTAGACCCAAAGTAAGTAATGATTTAAACTGCAAACTTGTTGAAATGTTTATTATTAGAAAAAAAAAAAGAAAACTATTTAGAACTTGGTGATTTTATGCAATGTGCTGCAAAAATGTATCATATTGTATCAAATCATTGCGTTAATATTGTGTGTGGTACTTACATTAATTAGTATATATTATATAAATGCAATGCTTTTTGAATATTTTTTTCATCGAAGCGGTAGCTTTATGTGTAAAGTTATTTTTTAATGATTGTAAATAATCACAAATTAAATTAGATGTATTTATGTAGATATGATCATAAGGAACAAAAAAATGTTTAAAAACAATTGCAAGCAAAGTCCTTTAATTTGAAAGAAATCATTGACAACTTTTTTTTATACATTTTTAAACGCAAAATCCAAGAGTGACATATAAAAAAAAGCACATAACAATCATTGTTAACTCAGAACCTAAGCAACATTGACGAAAATGTTTAAAGAGACCCCGAACACAAAGCCCCTTGTTGGAAAAGAAAAGAAATAGGTAATGTAACAAGAAGTTGAAAAAGGAAATAAGTAATGTAGCTAGAAAAAGAAACGAAGTAAGTAATGTAACGGGGTGATCGTAAAATATGTAAATAACAATGCATTTTTCCAAACATTCACTTCGAAAATTTCACACCAACAAGAACCATGATTAGTGACTGATATGGCTTTGCGTGCAGAGCATTTTTTCCAAGTTAAAATTCAAATTGACTAATTTTACATCTATGGACTATATTCGCTTATTCTTGAGGTACGAGAACGTATCTCACGACTGGACGTCCGGCTGGTCTGGGGGCGACGACTGGTTTGGGTGGAACAGCGCTGTATTGCCTTGCACCTTCGGCAGTGGACTCGATGGTGACGTCAGCTGGGGCAACGTTGTCGGTTCCAGGCTCGTTGGTTCGAATGTTGGCGACGAATCCTTCGGGTCCGGCAACATACTCGACCACGCGGTTCCTGCCGTCAACGTCGCTCAGGGAGTAGGATCCCCGGACTGTTCCGGATCCGTCAGCTGTCTCGGAGTGACTGCTCGATCCTTCCTCGCCCTCAGCAACGTAGTTGAAAGAATAAGGCTTGGGGCTTTCATCAGGCTAATGACGAATGTTAATTATTAGAACAACAGTTGAATACTTCTTGAAAGAAATTTCTTAAATATCTTACCTATGTATTATAATTTACTGTGTAATTTAAAATAAACTAGGAAATATTTATCACATTTTCTAACTATATCACGCAAAATTTGAGTCTTTATATACAGAAAAATTAGGAATTCAAATTTTTCGAACACTTGAAAAAAATAAGCTTTGGTTTAAGAAAATAGATTTTTGTAAATATTTATCAAAATTTGCAAATTCTTATTATGGCAAATTAATTAGTTTTAATGAAAAGAAGAGATCTATTTAGTTAAATTTAATCTCTAAATTAAATAACAATAGACTTTTATTATGGGATCTAAAGACACTTTTCTAAGTCACTGTATTGTAATAGATTAAAATTAACGCATAAATGTATTTTTCTAGCAACAATACAGTAGAAATAATATATTAACGAAATTCTGATTAAAATTAAAATAATACCAAATAATTTTTGTTTTAATTAAAATTTTTGTTGTTAAAATAAAACTTTCTAACTTTATATATTATTTAAGATATGTTAAAAAAAATACTATTTTAGACATTTAAAAAATTTTATATTTAAATGTGCCATTCATAGCATCGTGCTTCATATTTACAATCATTTTAAAATAACTAAAAACCATTTACAAATTTAATCTATTTTTATATAAAAAGTTAAAGACATTAAAAGAAACTGAATTTTGTTTTATCAAACATGTATTTTTTTGCAAAAGAGAATTAATATTTTCGAATAAACTATTGATAGGAATTAATTCTTGTTATATAAACCATTTCAATTCATTCGAAAATAATTTTTAGTATGAATTTCGCAAGTGCTGCCATCTATAGAGGAAAATAAAAACTAGTAGCTAAATCAATCAAGTACTTTATCAAAAAGATGCAGGATTTTTATATAAGTTCTAAATATGAAAGTCACATAGTAGTTAAATATTTTAATAAATTTGTGAATAAGAGAGCACGCGTAATATTTGTTTTTAAAGTGACAATATTTTCATAAAATATTTCATATATTATGAGATCTATAAATATTAAATTTAATGCACCGAAACTTTTTTTTCCAATTTATAAAACTACTTACGATAGCCTGAGAACATGCCAATGCCAAGAGAGCAGCGAAAACAATGAAAACCTGAAATATAATTAATTTAATTAGTAAAATTTAACAGGCGAACAATATTCATTAATTTAAGATTCAAAAACATTTTCACTGAATTTACGTGGCAACAAATAAGAAACAAAAGCAAATAAAAAATTGAAAAATGTGTAATAAATTTTTTTTGTTTTATTTTACTTATCAAATATTTTATTAACATCCATAGTGAGTGTTAAGATTCCCCGATCTATATAATTTTAAATTTAAGGAATATTGTAAAGATTTTAGTATGTATAATTCTTTTTACACATCCTAAGAAACCATATACCTCATCACAAAGTGAAAGTAGGTCTATCGACATAGCCATTTTCTATGCTCGGGATTAAATCCATCATTTTTTTAATTTTCTTGAAAATGCTATCGCTCCAACTCTGTAATGTAAATCTTACACTCTGCTTTTGTACCCAAGAAAAAGTCATTTAAAAAGGATTGGATTCATTGTCACTGATGATATGTTTTTTTTTTTTTTTTTTTTTTTTGGCGTACGGAGAGGATTTTAACAAGAAATTATGTTTCGAATCTCTACAAATATCCTCTCTCGATATCGAAATTGAATCATTAATTGATGAACTTCTGTTGGACATAAAATCAAACAATCAAATTCACAAGAATTGCGGAGACAAAAATTATAATTTTAAGAGGAAATAATAGCCATTTTTTTTCTTGTTTAAGGTTATAACAATAATTCTAAATTTCATCTTTAAATCGGACTTCTGCCTCTTTCTTTTTATTTTGAGCAACATTATTTCAGAATTTGGATTATATCTTTTTAATAAATCCTTGTGAATGGAATTTTTCTTAAAAAAATAAAAGCTTTAATGGAAAATGCTATTTTACCGATTACTTAGTCTTGTTGCTTGTCGCTCGAGCGGTTAATTCTCGCGCAATTTCTAAATTGACGGTGAGACATAGTTTAAATTTGATCTGAATCCATAAAGTTTTGGGTAGATGACGAAAAAGTTGCCTGCAATTTCATATATTAATGAAAAATGAAATTAAATGTTTCCTAGAATTTATTGTTTGTTAGTTTTTGTGTTGCTCTAAGTGTTCTTTTTCTTCACAAGAGCTTTTTCAACGGACATCTGTAACTCAAAGCCATTCAGAAAACCATTACCATTGTCCACATCCTAGGTAGTAATTTTATTTAAATAACGTTTATAGCAGATTTCTTTACCATTATTAGTTATATTTTAAAATAATTACGTTCTCTATTATTTTTCTTTTGTATTTTAAAAATTATAGTAAGTATTTTTGAATTTTGGAATTATTATTACGTATTTCTCATAGAAGTATTAAAAGAATCGCATATTTATATATTTCACTGTTTTTCCAAATAATTTTATATCATATTTCCAACAATTTTTCGACAAAGAGTAAATATTTACAGTTAGATAAACATGGATCTTTCGAGAATATTAAAAAAATATTTTGTGTTATCCTAAAGAAATTTCTTTTAGCAACTGCAATTTTCATTACGTTCTTCTTTTTTCAAGCAATGACGCATTTTCTAAAATTGCTCTTATTGCATTATTCCTTCATTAGTTTAAAACAACCATTAATATTCCCTATGGATCACACTTGTTTTACCGGGACTTCCAATGAGGGGGAAAATTTTAAACCGCATAGGGATTTTCTGAATTTTATCAGGAATTCATGCTCACTGCAGATTTATGACGCTCACTTGGGGAATATTCTCAACGGATTAAAATGTTTTCAAATTCATTATCAAGGTCATAAAAGTGTGGACTTAATTTTCAGTCTGCATGCATAACGCAATTATTATTATGGTTAGAGATTAATATTCATAAATTTTTAGTAAATGTTATTTGGAAACGAATTTTTAAAATTGTAAGTAAGATTAATTTTTTTACTGCGTTTGATTTAATAATTTCATCAAAATTTTTTATAGAACTGATTACAATTAATATATATTGATTAATCAAATATTTGCAGGATTTTTTTATTAAAACACAAGAGCTTATTAGTAATTTAACATCAGAAAGAATTAAATATATTTAATTGCCTAGGCTTAATAAAAGCATTTCATTTTATTTAAATCTAGATTCAAAAGGTATTAAAAATAATTAAAGCATTATGAACTAACTACCTCAAAGTTTTATTTTCTTATATTTGAAAATATACATTTAAAATATTTTTAATTTCAAAATCATTTTTAAATGTGTATTCGGTTATTTAAAAATCAAACATGTGCGTATAAATATCATTTAAGAAATTATCAGTAACTTTATTAGGACTAAGACATACAGTTATTTAATTTTAGATATAATAAATAATATTAAATTGAGAAATTAGTTTTTAATAGGTATTAAAGCAATAAAACCTAATTATCTTAAAATATTTCTGTTTATTAAAATATCACTTTTTAAATAGTTTTTATTGCAAATATTTACTAACAGATATGTATTGATATTTAAAAATAAAATATTTGTATACTTTTGTCTTTTAAAAATATCACAAGTAACTTAATTAAAAGCAAAAAATTATTACTAATGAATTTTAAAAGTAATTAAATAGTTTCAAATTATAAATGGAAGTATTTCCATACCTTCATGTTGATTTTTAATTGCTGAGGCTTCAGGGTCACTGAATACAATCGCTGGAATGGAAGTGGTGCACAGAGTCTAAAATTTCGAGTATATATAGTCCCAGTTTTGTTCAAAAAAATTACACCTAAAAATAATTTACCGGTTATAAGGGAAAATTATGATGCATCTATTTTCAAAGTGCAAGGTTACCTATTTTTTCTGCTTAATTATGACAAAATCTGACCTCCATCATTCAAAGCCTGGGACGTTTTTGATTGTTTTATGGACATAAGGAGTAACGGTATCTTATCGCCAATGGGAAATCTCACGGGGGAAACTTCTTAAAATTCCTTCCAATTTGCAAGACAGGTTCGAATACCTTGACGTAGTTATAATTGGAAAAGGAATTAATGTTTCTTCGAATTTGCATCGAAGAGCATTTTAATAGTTAATTTCAACTTTGAAGAATTTAAATTTATGCTAGCATGAAATCATTGATTTTTATTGAAAGTAAAATATGAATCTCTTTTACAATATTACTGCTATAGAAAATTTTAGCTGAAAATGATCTTTAAGGTAAATTAAGACAAGAAAGAGTATTTATTTATATATAAACACGTTATTTTTGACAAAAATTTGGGGGTGCTATTTTTAAGTATTTTACACATTCGTCTTTAAGTGATTTAATGGGGATGATTGTTTTCATCAAAATGAATTTTGATTCTTGCTTTTGTGGTGGAGGAGATCCTAGTGGTGGGGGAGAGGTGCTCTGTCAGGGTGGGTGCATGAAAGTTTCCAGGCAAATGATGCTTCACTTTCCTGATCTTAACGGGAAGCAGCATGAAGCTATTGAGCCACTGGAGTTCGAAAAGAAAATATGGATGGAAATGTCATTCTTTTCTCCAAACTTTACCGATACACCAATGGGGGTGGGGAATTGGATTTTATGAAAATACAAATTGCATAGGCCATTTCAGCATACGACAGTTTTTTCTCAGTCCAAGTATTGAAATAGGGGCTTCCTTCCTAAAATTCAACACCAGTAGATGTAGAGGATACTTATATTTTATAATAATAGGTTTATTGCAATTTTCCTATCTAGCCATTTCCAACGTTGGAAGTTGTTAAATAGAGCCAACACAGCTTCTCAATAAATCAGAATTAAACGATGCAGTTGTAAGCTGAATAGGAATCTTTCTCCTCATGCCACGCAACACCAGTAAAGAACTACAGAATTTCAAACGCGCATGCTCGCGATATCTAGTGAGTGTTCTTCCAGCATGATGGTCTTCGGCTAGGAATAGTATCGAACCCATGACCTTCCGTACATGAGAAGGAGGCCTTAACTCACCAGATTACCTTAACTTGAAAATCACTCACTTCAAAATTATAATGAAGAATAAAAGAGATGATTTTAAGCTTCTCATTCGAATCGAACCTACAAACTGATGAATTGTAAGCCAGTCCCCAAACTATTCATCTGTCAGTTCGGCAATTTTAGGATGAAAGGGAAAATGATTGATATGAAGATGGTAATTACTATAAACAGTACAAATTCTAATCTTTTTTGTCCAACGGTGGGCACTTGAGGTTTGAACCCTATGCCACAACAAGGCCAGAAACTGCTACTCATTTGTCGTTACCCAGCGGGCACCTGTGAACCAAGTCACGGAGATGAGTAGCGTTACCCGCGCCATACCACCTCAAACCCGTTTATATGGCGGGCCACATTCATACAACATCACAGATGAAAGGATAGAGAAACACACAGAGAACAAAGAAGGAAAGAAACATCCATGCCCGAACCGAGATACGAACCCGGGACCCACAGCTCAGGAGTCAGGAACGCTAACCACTCAGCCATCGGTCGGCAAAAATTCTAATCTAATTAATGTTTTTTTAGAAAAAGCGCAAGCTACTATACTTGTAGCTAAATTGTTTGAATTTAATGAAAAATGTATGCAATTTTTTTATTGTTTAGTGATTTCTTACACAAATAGCTTTGATAATATACGGAACAAAATAAAATATGATGAAATTAGTTCGCAAGTTAACTTCTGTTTTCCCGATATAATCTAGTAAATCTTAAATTAATGTAAAAAGTATTTGATTTGCTCATTGTTAAAAGAAAAGTAACAATCGTATATCATAACAGTTTTAATGGCTAAGGGATAATGCTTTATAATTTGGTGTTATATGTAGGATTGTACGGAAAGTCGAGCAATTAGCTGAATACTTACTTAACTCCGTTTTCACTTTATCTGCTTATGGGATGAGCTGTCACCTCGCTGAAGTATGTTTTGAGATAGCGCAGTTGGCAGTTAAGCAACTGGATGCATTCACAACATACTTATATTTACGACTTTTTTGTATTCAGTGGGCTGTATTTAGAAGTGACTCAGAGAAATGAATGTTCACAACTATCAAGTACCCAAGCCTACTGATACTTACGTTCAAGACAGAAACGAAACCGCGATAGCTCGTTGTTCAATGGTGACTGGTATCGAACACGTGACATTCTGTTCCAAAGAGAACGATTCTATTTAATAGGTCACTCTGATCACGTGAGTGAGTGTTTGCTGTAGTTTATAGTTTCTTTTGAGCTATGGATTCCGTCAAATCAAAACTCGTATGTAGAAATAATTGTAGAGAGAGAAATTAATCTAACCAAACAAACCAATCGATAAATATCAAGAAACATTTTTGGTTAAGGGTATGTAATTTCTTACGATGCTTAATGTTAATAACATTTTTTAACATTCAAGTTGTCTCAGATTATTTCATTAATTTTTATTACTACATCTGATAAAATATTTCTTTGCATAAAAGTCTTATTTCAATGAGGATAATCTTCTTGACATACGAAATGTTAACATCACTGTTATAAATTATCTAAACATCAGGAATCCAGATGTGTTCATATATATTAGCTATATCGGTATATTAAGAGGAAAAAAATTAAGAAACTACCAAAGATCCATTTTGACAATGTAACATTTATCTTTAGATGATCAACAGTATGTGGGAAGGAATCCAGGACATCCTACACCAAAATGTGCTGTTCTAACGTTAGGTAATGATGTACTCCAAGGATTAAATTTGTAACAGTTTTGAGAAATGTATTGATTGTCCTTTCAATAATGATCTTGGTGAATCCTTTTTTAAAAAAATTGTCATCCAAATTTAAGTTTAGTTGATTTGTTTGTCGGCTCAACGGTCATTTTTTGCACACGAGGGCTAATTAGACCGGGACCTATGGTTTAAAGTGAATTCCAAACCACTACAAACATCCATGCCCAAGGTGGGATTCGAACCCACGACCTGTTGAACAGAAGGCAAGAGCGCTAACCATTCGGCTGCCAGCTCGGCCCAAATTTGAGTTTGGATTCCTTCTTCCACGATGAAACGATCATGCTAACTTTCAATTTCGAAAATTTACATTCAACTAAAATATGATAAAAAAAGCAAACAAACATAATGGCCTGGCATATGAAAAAAAGGTATAAAACAAGCTATTATAATCAACAACGAAATTTGGATTTAGTAGGTGAACTGGTAATGTCTTCTAGTCATAGACAGGATAACAGGCCACGATATCCTGGTTATTAAAGCGTTCTCTCCTATTATAGGAAGGTAGTGAGTTCAAATCCCGATCCAACCAAAGATTCACCGTGTTTAATAATGGTTTCTGAGGCACGTGAAAGAGGTCGTGGATGCTATATCTGTCAGGTAAAATGATACCTCTGAAGGTGGAAGGTCAAGTCTGCGGGTTTTCTATTTGGTCCCAACTTCTAAATTACGAACACCCACGCACTCTTGAGACAACAATGGCACACTTATTTAGATATCTATTTTTAATTTAGTTGATTAATCATAGTTAGAAGATTGTTCTTACGTATTATTCTTATTGAAAAGTGTTTCAATTATGCTTTTAATCCAAGATTTCTATGGTAGATTTTAATGATTCTGCTTATGATAATTGCAAACAACGCGATTTAATAATACAACTGAAAAACTGAGGTTGTATGATTTTGAAAATTAAATATCAATTCATTTATAAGTATGTAATTAATTACTACTAATTTAGGCAGTAATTAATTACTACTAATTTTTTAGTTAATAATATAAATTTTTAATTCATTAAATTAATTTATTTATTTAGGAATTTATAGTACATTCATTTTTCAAGTACAAGTATTTTTTCTTTCCAATATGTATATTATTCCATAAAAGTGCTGCTTATAAATTGAATAACTAAATGTTGTTGTCGTATGACAAGTGCAAAATGAAAAATGGAAAAAAAAGGTAAAAAGGACAAGTCATATGGGAATAAAGGCATGGAGTATTGCCCTGGCCACATCTTCAGCTTTTTCATACAAGGTGTCATGACAGCAGTTGGGCTGCCATGACACCTTGTATATCGAAAAGCTGAGTAACTAAATGAAACATCTATATACACATATCAGACAACTTAAAAATTCTTTGAGTCAAAATATTTTTAGACCATTTGAATATAATATGATGCTACCTATAACGTCAATATATTTTTAAATAAATTATCCGAATTATAAAGATATATTTCTGTATAGAAAGATGACGCATATATATATATCAAGTATATCAGAATATTTCTAGAACATTCTTTAAAAATGGAGATTCTCAAGTAATAATATCAAATAAAAACATGATGAACATTTAAAAACTTAAAAAGATATAAAAGATTTTTTTTGTGGCTTGTTAAAATAAAATGAATTCTTTATTATTGCAAACAAAAATTAAGTAAGCAATCGTTAATATAAAATTAAACTTTAAGAAACCTGAGTGTTTAAATTACCATTATTTTACTAATTGAACACCCAAACAAATAGAAAATTTTTTTAAAAAACATTTATTTTTATAAAAGTTAACATATCTCAAAAATTGCAATTTTTATATTTGATTTTCATGTAAAACTATCCAGGATATTAAGAGCTGAATAAAACATTTCCAATTGTTGATAGGCGAATGAAACAAAAAATGTTGTAGATTTCTCCTTATTTATTAAAAAATAAATAAAAAGACTATTAGTGACTGATCTGAGATAAGTAAACTTTAATTTGTTTTGTTACTTTATTTATTCTCTTATTGTTTTTAAATTAGATATTTTCTAGGAAATTCTTCTATTTATTTATACATTTATAAAGTGGGTATGGTAATAAAAATGTGAGCATATATATATATATATATATATATATATATATATATATATATATATATATATATATATATATATATATATATATATATATATATATATATATATAGTATTTCGAAAACGCTTCTAAATCGCTTATTAATTTTTTTAAGAGTTTCATGTTGGGGCTTTTATATGATACTATATATTTGTAAGACTTGTCCAAATAAAAATCTAAAAAAGTCACTTATAAATTCAAATACTTAAAATATGTATCGACTTAATGATTAAAATTGGTGCTTTTCTAGGTAACAAGCAATACTTTAATGACCATGAAATATTTATAGATACAAAGAATTATAAAAATTGTAGATAATTCAAAGCTTTATGAATTGTAATTTTTAAATTTTTGAATTTAACGCTTTTCTAGGAAAATATTATGTTTTTTTATATAAGAATTTTATACCATAATACCGATATAATACATAAACCATAGATATTTTAAAAATGTATTCTTTCTTTTAAATGTTTCAAATCAGTGTTTTTCTTGGTATTATATGAAATTCATGTTAATACGAATACCAAATATCTCACGAAAACTCCAGATATATCTAAAAATTATTTTTTGTTTCTTTTCTTTATTAAATAAATTTTTTAAATAAATTAATATATTTTTATTTATAAGATTTTTACATTAATACACACAGTAACAATTAAATATAATAAATGAATATCCCAGATTCTTTAAAATTTTGTTAAGAGTTTACCCTTTTTTTACACAGTTAAACACTAAAGAAAACAACAAAATTTTAATTTTTATTGTATATCTTTACATACTTACAAGATTTTTATCCTAAAATAAGTTTCATAAGGATTGTATATTAATTTTTGATACTTCGAAAATGAATTATTTATTAAATGCTTTTTACAAATGAGCTTTTCCACAATACGATATTTACGAGAATTTTTTACTAATAAAGATAGAAAAAAATCCTAATTATTATTTTTGAAGTATCTAGACATAAACTCTAGATACAATTAACGTTTTTTTCAAATGGTTGTCTTTGGTATTTTACTTGATAATTTGAGTAATATTTACAAATTCATAATAATTTCATCAATATGAAAAATCACATGTAAACTGTAACTGCTTCTAAACTTTATTATTGTACTCTTTTGTCAAATGTTTCAAGTCAATGCTTTCCTCGAGGAAGATAGCTCGATCCTTTTATATAAAACTTCTATACTAATACGGATATTAAAATCATCCTGCATAAACTAGATATTTTGAAAATTTACTGATACAAAAAAACATATGCAAACTCCAGATAGTTCTAAAAATTATTAACTGCTTCATTAAAAATTTTCAAATTGGTGTTCTTACTAGTATTTTTTCGTATATTTGTAGGCTTTTACAATAACACACCCATAAAATAACATATATATTTCGAAATTTTATTAATAGTGCTTTGAACTTCACACAATATTACACTAAGACAGAAATAATATATTTATTTTTATCAATAAGCATTTAATATCTTCCAGAAGCTCTTGGGTCGGTGCTCGGCACGAGAACGTATCGGACTCCCTGGGGTGCCCGTCCAACTTGGGGGCGGTAAGCCCTTCTGGGGGCCTCTATGTTGCTGTACCTGATGATGGGTCCCTTGGCATCAGGAGAGCTGGATTCGACCACCACATCCGCCGGGGCGCTGTTGTCAGTTCCGGGCTCGTTTGTTCTGACGACAGCCCTGAACCCTCCTGCGTCAGCTATGTACTCGACCACCCTGTTCCTGCCGTCCTGGTCGGTGACTGTGTAGGACCCTTGCACGCTCCCTGCACCGTCACCGGATTCCTGGTGGCTACTAGAGCCTTCATCCCCTTGGGCTACGTAGTTGAAGGAGTAGGGTACTGGTGCGTACTGGATAGCCTATAGCAGAGAATATTGTCACATTAATGTGTGTCCTGCATTCAATGAATCAAAACGTATTTCAAAGCAAACTAATTATATAAAATGTCATGTACACATTTTATGTAGTAGAGGAAAATATTCAATATTATTTTTGTTAAATTTTTATACAAAATATGTCATGTTTAAATTTTACATTTAATTTAGTAATAGTTATTGGCAATGAAAATATAACTAGCAAAAGTTACGTTAATAATAGAAACGTGATTTTTGATAGTTATTTATTAAATAAAAACTATTTAAGAATATTAAAACTACTTTTTCTCACTTGACACCATAAGCGTATTCGTTAACTTGGTAATTAGATAGTAACGTGTGATTTGTACTTGTTGTTTACCGTTAAAAAACTTTTTTCTTAAGAATTTTATTACTGCATTTTATATTTAACACATAGGAATTTACTAACTCTTAACAATAATAGCAGTTAATTAACTTAGTAATTAAAATTACTTAGTAAATTAGTAGGGAATAATTAAGATTTTCTTACTTAATTTTTTATAGTATTTTATTTTGAACTCAGCCCTAATGAAAAATTTTACTTAAAGCTGTAAAATCTTCTGACCTGCAATTCTTATATAAAAATTAATTTAATGGAAACATCACTTCTGTATATGCTGAACTACATGAATTTAAAAATTCATGTTTAAAAATACAAAATGAACACAGATAAAACTTACGTTCTTTTGATTATATTTTCATTTGAATGACATTAGCACTTAATAAAATTATCGGAAAATAAAATTATCAGAAAATTATAACTTTGTGTAAAACTGAAGTATAGTGACTTTAAAAACATATCTAAGAGGTTTATACATAACTAAAAAATAAAGATATTTTTATTGATAAGTAATTCATTTATTCATTGTCGTGTGCCAGCTACGCTGGCAACATGGGGTGCGCTGCTCCACTTTTTCAATTGAACCATATGTTGGTGTAGATAACCATATGTTGGTTTAGATGTGACTTCCTCAGTACACACATGCCATAGGGACCCGTTTATAGGGTAGGCAACCATTCACTCCACATTCATACAAGGAAAGGACAAAGACAGGATAGATAGAGAGAGAAAGTACATCCATGCCCGAACCGGGATTCGAACCCAGGACCTCCTTATCCGTAGTCAGGCACGCTGACCACTAGACAAGTTGGTCGGCATTGATAAGTAATATTTCAGAATATTTGAATTGCATATCATTTACATATCATAATATAAATATTTTTTCATTTGATATAATGCTTTACTCTTTTAATTTTATAACTATAAAATTAAATGAGTAGCGCCGCCCAGCTTGTCTAATGGTCAGCATGTCTTACTGCGGAAAGGAAGGTCCTGGGTTCGAATCCCGGTTCAGGCATGGATGTACTTTCTCTCTCTATCTATCCTGTCACTGTCCCTTCCTTGTATGGATGAGGTGTGAATGGTTGCCTACCCTTTAAACGGATTCCTATGGCATGTGTGTACTGAGGAAGTCGGAATCCACACCAAAATATGGTTCAGTTGGAAAAGTGGAGCAGCGCACCTAATATTGCCAGCCTGGCTGGCACACGACAACAACATAAAAGAGTAGCACATGATATCAATAGAATAAAAAGTAACGCATGTTTTATGGATAAACATGCATTACTCTTTTCATTTTATTATCTGTAATTAAAATAATTATTAATTTTTTTTAAAAGTCGCTACATTTATAATTTAGATTAATTTCTCTGAGTTGAACATTGTATGATTAAAACAACATGTTATATTTAAAATAAAATGGATTTCTAATATTTCCTATAACTACTTTTTCATGTACTTAATTTTAAAATAAAAATTACTTATGTCTACGTACAATATTTGAATTAATATACATATGTATATTAACAAGCTATATGAATCATTTGCACTAAGTTTGCTTTGAAGATTATGTTATCAGGAAAATTATTGTTTAATCAATCTTTAATATTGAATCAAACTGTAATTTTAACTGCAATTTTTCATTGATTTCTAAAAATATACCACACGAAACATTGTATTGTCTTAAGGGGAAATAATTTCAAGCATAAACATAATCGAAAAAATTCTATGATTTCAAGAATGTTTTAATCAAATAATATTGTGAAGTAGTAAGCTGTGAATGGAAAGTTAAAGGAGAAATTTTATTCTACACTCACTCATAAAAAAGTCAATAAAAATTATTTTTACTCTGAATTATTTTTAAATTATAGTTAAATTAAAATTTTAACTCTACTTTAATTAGGATGTTTACATTATTAAGTTTACAATTTCTTGATATAATTTTATGCACATTTGAAATTTATATTACATTTTAATTCAGAAAAACGCAAATATTTTGTTTTAATAAAAAATTATTTTTAAAAATCAGTTGTAAATAAAAAAGTTAGTGGAAATGTGTAAGTAACCTATTATTTTATGATGACATATTAATCAGTTGCATAAAATCAATACATCTGAATGAAATTAAATTTATTAAATTAAATTCAAACTAACTATTATTTTTTAAAATTTTGTTTATGTAAATATTTGTATTTTTCAATTAAATAATATTTAAATTAAGATTTCTGTATGAAAATTTTCTTTTTGGCATTAAATTAATTATTTGTATAATTGGAATTTTCATACTACTGTGTGAAATGTATACAATGGCTTTAAATATAGAAGATTCCAATTATATTGTTATAATTGAAATAGAGAATAAAACTTAAAATGAATATTGAAGAAAACAAACTTATATTTCATACTAACTTATCAATCAATCAATTTAAATTGTAATTCATTCATTATAAAATTTGCAAAGCAGTAGTACAGTTAAGATGTCTTTTTATACTTTTATATTTTCATCGTTAAATTTCATCATTAGCTTTTATATCATATCAAAAAATCCAAAAGTTTCATAATAAATGATAAAATTTGCGTATTAAAACAATCAAATGTAGCTCACATTGCATTGAAAGTAGAATAAAATGCAAATCATTGCTTTAAGAATATAAATTGCATTTTTATTCGACTTTGCGATACATTTTAAAACTTTAATGTCAAAGATTCAGATATATTGCAAAACAAAATTTACCTGTTGAGAGTAAACAGTAGCCAAAATGGCGACAAATACAATAAGGAACTGGAAAAAAAAACATAAATCAGTACATGTTGGATAAATTATACCTTATTTAACATAAAATTATTCAAACATATTCAACAGCCAAAATTTAAATCAATAAAATATGTAATTTAAAAGTGGTGTTGCTTGATTGTGCAATAGTAAACCAAAGCTTGCAGATTACCAAAAAATAGCTGGTTTAAAAAAATTCTCAGAAGAATAGCAGTTTTATTAAAAAATACAAGGACATGTTCTATTAAGAACGATCATTTAAAATAGCTTCAAAAGTACTATAAAATATTATGAATCACTTAATATGTAATTGCTTTAACTATTAATAAATAATATAACTTTGAATCTGATGTGTTTCATTTTTGTATACGGTTCAAAATTCAGAAGTTGATAGAAATTTATAATTTTATTCTTGCAAATTAATAAATATAAAAATCTATAAAATCATAAAACCTTTCGAATCAAAAGGTAAATGCAAGTAGTTTTATTAGGGAATATATTTAAAGGTAAATTTTAGGTTATTGCAATGTATTTTCGACTGCCTTTCTATATGATAAGCAAAACCACTAAACATATCACACATTTTGAACTACTCATAAGTGACGAAGTCGATAACCGAATAGGCACCCCTCTTTATATTATAATAGTGGAATAAAGTGGACCTTATGACGTTTTTAAATTTCATGAGTTTTATAGCACTATGGTGTTAAGTTGGGTCAGGTTTCAAATCCCCTATTTTTTTGTCAGGGTACAAGATATAAGTGTAGAATAAACAGTTTTTTGCTTTATATTCAAGAACCATTTTCAAATAGCTAGTCTAATAAAATATAATCTAAAACTTATTACATTAAATCTTCTTATAACTTCAAAATAATTTCTTGCAATAAGACACTATGCCACTCATATTTTTGCGTTTAATTTAGAATTCAAGAGCTAAAATAAATATTTAAAATATTGCTGAAATATAGTTGTGTGTAAATTTGAATAAAGATTATTCGAACAATTTTTTAAAGATTATTAAGTTAAATTTTGTTGCAATTGTAACTAATTTACTTAAAGTAAATGTCTTCACTAACTTTTAAATTAAAAAAAGGGGAAAGCTCATTCTTTTCTTCAATTCTTGTTTTTATTTGTTGCCAAATAAATTTTTAATTTTCCTAAATATTTTACTTCATAAAATCGTTTGGAATAAAAAGTTTTTTTTTTTAAATTAAGTTGTTAGGTTAGAAAATAAGTTATCGATAAGATATTCAAACTGATATAAATAAATTAGGTCGCATATATTTATAACAATTGATTTCAAAAGAATGAAAAGAAAATTTCATTCTTTTGAAATCATTATATCAAAATTCTTTTTGTGAGTAAAAGAAAACGTTCTAAAGTGAAGATTATATATATATATATATATATATATATATATATATATATATATATATTTAAACAAATTAAATATTTTTAATTTTTTTCTTTACTGAGCTTGAATAAATAAATTAGGCTTTTGTCTAATTAGCCTTCTTGTGTAAAAAATGACCTTAGAGCTTCAACAAAACTAAGCACCTATACTGAAAAGAGAATTGAATGCTCAAATTGTCGAAATGTAGGCCTTGACCATCCTCTTCATCAATTGCCAAAGATTCAGTCGGTGGTTCGGGTTAAAATTTTTTGAAAAATATCTCAGTTTCAGTTTAAGGGCTTAAAGCATGCATCAGCAAATTATAAAATTTAGCCCTCGAAAAATAAACCATTAATGTTAATTAAATTAAAGTCTTAATTTAAGCAAATTCATTAATCCGGACAGAAATGTAAAGCTCATTTTAAAATAAAGTATTTAATGTCCAAAATTCATTGCTCCTTACCTTCATGGCAGTTTAGTTGGAAAAATCAAGACCTATCTTCTACAATCAGTGGAAGTTCATCAAATGGTAATTTGAACCAACAAAAACAACCAAATATATACTGTAAAAAATTTAAGTTTTTTTTGCAGGTAGTTGTAGTCTAACACGTTTAATTTCACAGCAAGAGGGTTGTAGGCTGCAGACTCACACCTGGGTATGGTACAAAGGTCAACTCATTAATTTTGTCCCGTGATGTCCTCGAAGAGCGTAAATATTTATGTCTCTTCATTTCTTAGACGTTTTTATGGTGACATTTGCGATGAAAACTACCTAATCTTGAACGAAAGAGTGCTTATGACGAAATCGGCGCTTCCTTTTTGGGGAGATATTAAAAATTAATGTTGCAGATTTTGTATCTGAATTATTTAAAACACGATTTTGTTTTCGCAGTTAAAAAAAATGTTCAGTCAAAATTTTGACACCCAGAATCAGCTAAGGGCGATTTTCGCTTATTAAACATTACACCTCACGTATGGGTTTGTCATAAGCGGTTATTTTATTGTTTGAGTTTGCAAAACAAACAAGTTTTGAATAAAGATTTTTAACTGTAACCATTGTTTATTGCTTTCAGTCAATTTGTATCGTATGACGTTTCAAACTATAAACTTCAATTGTAGGTATCATGTCAGTAAGATATTAAAATACTGAACTCATATGAGTTTCTACTTCATTCTTTTAACCCTACATTAACTAAGAATCATTAAATGTCTTTTGTTTTTGTGGTCTGCTTTTATGAAATACTTCTTCTTTAAAAATAAAAGTTAATTTATATATATCATATATATATATATATATATATATATATATATATATATGATATATATATATATATATATATATATATATATATATATATATATATATATATATATATAGATAGATAGATAGATAGATATAGATATATTAATAATAATTAACAAACTCGTCGATATATTTGGTGATAAAATTTGAGATGTAGAAAAGTAATGATAATTAATACATTTAAGGACGTTTACAACTCACATTGTTTTTCATCTTTAAATAACATCTTAAAAATAATGCTGATGCGAATCAAATGAATCATCGCTTGAAAATTCCTTTAGCTACGAAGTTGTTAAATTACTGATGATTATTTTCATTCATATAATAATGCACTTCCGACTTTCAACGTATTGAGAAAAGGGAAAACACGTTTGATGCATAAACACTTTTTAAAAAGCCAAAAATGAAAGGTAAATATCGTTATTTAAAAATATATATACTGTTGGAGTTTAGAAAGATTTGTGACATTTGATAAATGTGGAATACGATAATTAAGAATTATATGAATATTGAATCGGAATAACAATTATATGATTTTAGAATATTTTTCCAAATTCTGTGGATTTGATCGATATTTCATGAAAGTTCGATTTATACTTGCAGATTATCTCAAAGAAGAAATTTTTAGTAAATTGAATAATTTTTTGTTTAGTTATATTTTGATGAATATTTAAGAATAAAAACATTTTAAAATATCTTAATTCTTAATTAAAACATCTTAATTAAAATTAATTAAGTTAATAAATTTAATTTATTTAATTAATTTAACTTAATTGATTTTATTATTAAGTTAAATTATTTGTAATTAATTTATTTATAATTAATTTAATTAATTATCTTAATTTAATTAATTAATTTTAATTATCTTAATTAAAATTAAATAATTAAATTCTTAATTAAATTATATCAGTTAAAATATCTTAATTCGATGGATTCCATATCAATATAGAATATAAGTAACTTATTTTTCTAAAAATTAAACTCTCTTCTGCCAAAAAGAATTTTTTTTAACTTTCTTTCTTTTTTTCTAATTTTACTAAAAAATATGCTATTTTTTTCGAGCACTAATTTTTTTGGGCAGTTTATCCTATTTTGATCATTTTTAATCAAATATTTAAAAATCAAACGATTTTAAAGTATTCTTAATCAATATATTTGATCAATATGGAATACGAGTATTTTATTTCTAGTTAAAATTATGATCCCTTCAGAATCCCTGATAAAAAAATTTCGATACATTTTTTTCACATTTTTCATGCATTAATTTATAGAATGAACGTTTTCTTTATATGATAATGAATCTTTTATTGTACACAACGTTTCTTCTCTTTTAAAAGGAATATTAGCTGTTTCTTTACTGCACCCATATGCATTGCTCTTTGAGAATAGAGAATAAAAACGTGCATGCTTCTGTCACGTGTTTGGCCTAAACTGTAACCGAACGCGAGATAAGCAGAATAACTCAGTTTCATTTACATTGTCTGCACGGCTAAAAAAATTCAGATATTATTATTTACTTTAAAACTGAACACATTCCATGTTTTCTAATGTCAGAAACTTGAACTTTAAATTTTACTTACAACACTAATATGTCATGATTTTTTTTAAGCTGCTAATCAAGTTTATTTTCCAAAATTATGTCATTTTATATTGTTGTTATGTCTTCCGAGTTTATCTGATCAAGTACCACATTAATTCGAATTTATTCCATGTTTTCTTAACTATTTTCATAAGAGTAAAATATGCTCGTGTTTGCATTTGTTGATTTGAACATGTCTTGAAATTTTAATTAGGTTAACTATTTGTTTACTTATATTTTTGTTTGCATACTTGAATGAAAATGCTGTAATTATTATAAATTATTTCTATTATTTCAAATGTAAGATAACTACAACTTAAAAAACAAAATTTAATGAAGAAAATTTTCTTAAATATTAATTAAAATTATTAGAGTATGAATTTATAATATTAATTACAATTTTAATTTTGAATTTCATTTATAAATATTTAATGAACTCATAAAGTATCTTTTAAATAGAGTTTTTATATTTTAGTTTTATCTTAGTGAGTAGATTTCAAATTTATGTTTCAGTAAAATAATTATCTATCCATATACGCGTTGCTTTGTTTTTTCATTTTAAATTTTTCCCAAAAGATTTAGAAAATTCTAGAAAATTTTATGAATTACAGTGTTTTACTAATATAATTCAGATTCTTATTTGAGAAAATTTAGACTAGGTTAAGTATACAGTGCTTTTTACATTTGACTATAGTCTATGACTGGTAAATTTGTCTGTCACTTTATAATTCCCTTTTTATGCATGTACATCTATTCAAACAACACTGGTTTAAAATAAACTAAATGATGAAAACAACCATGTTAAAGGTAAGAATCGAACTTATGAACTGGTGAATTGAAAACTGGAATGCTCATTTTTCAGCTATCAGCTCGGCTATAGTCTATGAAAATAACATTTTGTGTTTCTGAAAAAACCGCTGTACAATATTAGCAACAACTAATTGTCATGAATGGTAAGGTTATTTACCAATATAATCATATGTGATTTAAGTTAGGGTTTCCGATTATACGTCTGCCAATCAAAATATTAAAGACAATCATGTATTTTGTCATTTTGATAGATGGTTAAATAACAGGGTTGATATCTGAGCTGGCATCCTATTTTCTACGTTATGTCACACCAGCGAAAGGATATTAGAAACTGCGGAGTATTTGAGTGCATACAGTACGATGGTCATCGACTAAATCAGGTATCGAATCTGTAGCTTTCTTATCTCGAGGGCAACCACTAACTCTTGTGTGTATGTACGATCGTATATAAAAATTTTACAAACATTTTCTTGCGGACAAGAGCAACAATGTAATAAACTTAATTTGGATGATTAAACTTAAATTAACCAAAATTAATGAAAAGTATTGATAAAACTTTAATTAAAATGAAAAATTATGAATACAATTATCATTATCTCAATTAAAGGAACAAAAATGAATCATTATAACAATAAATGTTTGAACTATTCTTTGACAACGGCTTAAACTATTATGTTTTTCTTCTCTGAATAATTAATTAATAATTAGAATTATGGCTTTCCGAAACAAATTGCTGAAATAGGCTTATCGATTATTTTATTCTTTGAAATCAAAATTATGTTTATTTCAGTCGGATGCCTTAACAGCTATAAATAAGTTATTTTAAAATTATCTTTTATTTTTATATTTTATATTCTAGTACTTTATATTTAAATTCTCTTTAACTGTTATTTTAAATTCTGATTCTTATATTTTTATGCTTTTTTATTTCTTTCCCTTAACTTTAAATTATTCTATTTTCTATTAAAATTTCTTATATATATTGTTTTTATTTGTTTAACCATTCATTTTTATAAAATTAAGAAGAATGTAGTCCGTGTGCAAATACTACTTGAATAAAAATTTATTTGCATACCATTCAATTGATCTATTGTTTCGAAAACTGTCCTATATGAAAATGCATTTTGATAATATAACGAAGATTTTTTCTTGATATTTTTAAAGAATATAGAGTTTAAAGAGTATAGAGAGTAAAGTAGACTGTGTGTGTGTCGTATCAAAAGAAATATCGATATTTTTATAAGTTCCTGTCGATAAGGATAAGTGGTGTAAATATTGCCCAATTTTGTAATTCATTTTCATACTTAATGAGAACTAAAAGGCAAAATATGACATTATGATGAAAGAAAATTTTGTATTTATTAACAAATAGTATATATATATAATATTTTGTATAAAAAAACAGAACATACAGTAATCTTATATTCAGTACTTTATTGACAACAAAATATTTTTTTTTTAAAAAAAAGTAGCAAATGATATATGAAAAATCTAAAGAGAATAATAATAACCCCATTCGAGAAATGGTAACTTATATATTATTAATAAATCTGAATCCATTGAAAATAACAACTTTGGAACTTGCTAACCGAGTTCTTCTAAAGGATATTTGTTTATTGGAACAAAACTTTTGCCTATTTATTTTACTTTTTTATTATCTAACTCTTGTTTATTTATGAAAGTAAAAAACCATATACTTGGTTAATAATTTTAAATTTCTGTAAAAAAGCATGTTATTTGGTGTCGTTCTTTTCCGTTCGACGGATTCTTTTACACAACTCTTATAAGCAAATGTTCTGATACACAACTCTTATAAGTAAGCCGTTTTATATTTCATTTACAAATGAAATTAACATTCACATGGTTTTGTTTATAAATTTGAATTGGTCAGTCAATATTTCTTGCTCAATGGCTTGTTGATGTTACTTAAGTTAACCCCTAACAAAAGGAGAAGAATAATCATTAAGAATAATTGAAAATTTTGTGTTACTTATTAAAACATGATACCTTTAATTTATTTTTTTTAAAAAATGATAAATTTACAAATAAATCATATTATCAAGGCATCAATCTGATGAACTTAAATTTTGGAACATTCTTTAAATTGCACAAGACGTCAGAGCTCATGCGCAGTTGTAATATTAAACACATGGAAAGAGTTGCATTTTAAAAAGTCAGCATTTTATTTTTATCAAAACGCGAAGAACGTTGTGAAAATTCTATTGGTCGGTATTATCAGATGACATATCTCAAAAAATGATGGCAGACGTGTCGAGAATTTTTTCTTTGGTGTTCTATCTTCTGATGACCTTGAACCAGATTCTGATGCAACTAATCACGTGTAAGGCACAGCGTGTTCTTAACCATGCAGCTGCAGTTTCCTTTTCGCTATCAGTATTTTAGTGGCAGTTTTCAGCGGGTTTTCCCTCATTTTTTTCCTTTGCACCTGAAAAAAAAAGGATTCATTCATTTCGAATGCAGACTTTTCATTTTAATAATAGTAAATTCTTTTCGAGCGAATTTCTTTAGAATGAAAATTCCGATACAACGAATTTCTTGTACACAACGATAACGATGACGTGAATCGAAATGTATGCTGTACAAATTGACGTTTTCAACTTCGCTTTTAAAATTTTTAATCAGTTTTGTTAGAATGAAAAGTTTAAATGTTTAGAACATATTTTTCCCCACTGTAATGTAGAAGAAAGTCACGCCCTTCAAAAGAAATTCGAAAAAGTCTGTTAAGTGAAAAAAATACTAAATGACACTTCAAAAGACATTTTCGACTGTTACGAATTTAAAATTATGAATCATCGAAATTCATTTAAAAGTGATATTAACACGATATTGTTACTGATTTAAATTTACGAAATTTTACGTGATATTCATATGACACTGTAAAGAATTTTGTCTTATGGATCTTTAAAATACATTTTCAACTGTTACGAATTTTAACTTGGGAATCATCGAAACTCATTTAAAATTAAAATTTTTTGATTAAGATATTATTTATATTAAAAAATGTGTTTTTTTATAAATTTGAAATTTTTTGAAATTTATATAAATTAATATTTATTACTTTCCATTGCATACGCTTAGAAGTAATTTTTATTTTTTGATCACTAACAAAAACATTTTAAAATGTTAACATTTCTTATTCCAGGAAACCAAGTTATAATTAAAACTTTACAAAAGAATATGTTGCCATTAATTGGTGAGGAATAAATCAGTTATATACTGGAGCGAAGTATAAATGAGAGATTCATGATAATTTTTTTGCATTTTAAGATGTTAAGTTTCAAATGAAATAGAATTCCTGTGAAAGATTTTGCCGATGGTTCTAAATTGTCAGAAATAAAACATAATGGGAAGTCTCTGGGTCTTTGAAATTTTCTTCGATTTTAAAGGTTCGTTTGGTGGTGTTGGTGGGACTAATTTCCATCTGGTCTAGTTCCACTAGACCAGATCCATGAGATCATAGACAGCCAAAAAGTCCAAAAGCAGATGTGGACTTTTCACAGCCTCCTCACGAGAAAACCCCAAGCACTTCAAGATGTGTTGCGGGCAAAACGGAGCATTGTCGCACTTGGGGCATGTTCAGTATTTTCTTTTACATGTTGGGTATGTTCTTTACATGTTTCTCATGTTGGGTATCTCATGGTAAAGGGGAAAATTTGACAGCTTCTGTTGATCCGGAGACCTGGAGCACCTTGTCCTATGTTAGAACCTAAAGTAGAAATCTGACTTGGCTCCTATGCTTGCATACCTTAGTTGAGCATATTGGAACGACTTTCACGGTTTGGGTGATCCTACCAGGAGATTACTCTCCCGACGTACTACACCCGTTCCGCCCAGGTACACCCCCTCGCCGGCTATGAGAGGACTCTTTGAGGCGGCCTGCAGGACTCGAGTTCCTATAGAAACGAAAACTGTTGCAAAACACTTTATCATAAGTAATATTATGCAAAAATGTTATGTGACATATGTTGCGTAAATGTTCTTGCTTGATTCATTACATCTACATAAATTCATGCAGTTTATTCTTTAATATAGCTTGTGCATTTTTTGCTTCTTGCAGAAAATGTCCACATATAATTACATGGTTAAAGGATAGTTTGTAAAAATAAATTATATACTCCAGTTGATATTCATTTTAATCCAAATATCTACACGTGTCTGTTATTAATTTATTTTACAAAAAAAGATCTTATGAATTTTAAACAAATGTTTGATTTTTTAAGGTGAAATAATAAATTATGTATAGATGTATTAAAATGTTTTTGTGTATTTAAATTATTAATCAAAATTTTAAATACGAAATTTTTCTTTAGATGTTCTGTTGTTGAAAGTAAAACACATTAATAATTTGAAATTAATTTTTTTAATCCAAATAACTGTAAATTGGGGTGCTATGTTTGTTGTGTATTTGAGATAAAGCATATTTCTTCAAAGAAGAGATGGATTTTAATTTCTTTAGAGACACAATGCATACTTTATTCCCTATGAATTTAAAGCAGAATTACTATGAAAATCAACAAAATTCATCGTGTATTAATGAAAGTAAAATACAATAAAACAATTAATTTCAGAATCTACCACTATATATAATGTTTCATATAAAGTAACCATTACAAACTCTATATATAGTGTTTGATGTAGAACATAACAAAGAACAGAAAACTTGATAGTTTTGTACAAAAAGTATTCAATGTGCTTCTTATTTAGTAATTTTAAGACGTGGTCAAAGTTTTTTTTATTTCCAGCTCCAGATTAGAAGATAAATGTAGTCAGAGTAACAAACATTAAAACTAGAACGAAGGTAACATGAACTCAGATAACAAAGCTGAAACTGCAGTAAGTCTATAAATCGTTCATCTTCAGCCGAGCTCTCCAGTATGTCTTCCACAAGGGTCCCGAGTTCAATGCAGGGCAATGACTCAAATGGTTCGCTTCCATTTGCTCTCGCATATTGCACAGTTTGCAAAGAAAACGTGATAGTATTTGTATATGGTATATATGCTTAGAGAGACAATCGTGGATAGTAGCGAAATGAAAAATGGCAGCAGATCATTCCTTTGGCCAAAATGGAACATTTAGGGATCTCATCTTCATTCCATTGAAGAATCCTTTGGGAAAATATTCTTTGCGAGCAACAACATAAAGCTAATGTTGCAGGTAATTTAGTGTTACCCAGGGTGCACTGCGGAGAGGTAAATCTACATTTCATCCCTTGGTTGAAGCATAATATCAATTGAATTTACATCACCTTTCAAAAAGCACATCAACAATGGAACATAGTATTATTTAATACTGCTAATTCCTCATATTATCATAATTCCTGTTAAGAAAAATTAGATCGACATCACTGTGGCATCCGAAATTTAAATCGAATGAGAATCTGTACAACAGAGAATCAACAACAAATTTGAATCATTGCAGCTCTCATTTCATACTCCTTAACCATATGTAACGGAAACCAGTGACTAACACAACTGTATCTTTCTACATTTATTTATTAATGAATTATCTTATTCCCAACAACATGGCATTTCATTATCAGTATTTCCTATTTTATCATCATTTCATAGTTTAAAATATTAGTCATACTGTAAAATTAAGTATTTGATTGGTCAAAGTATGCATATGGAAACTGAAGTTACTCAGATTCACGGCAAGGCGAAAAAAAAAATTATGATTCTCACAGCCAATTGCTCTAAATTTTGAAAAAAAAACTTAATTGAATTTGATTCGTTGTTATTCAGTTGAATCATGCACAATAATTTTTATTTTTGTAATCGAAGTATCATTATTAATTGTGACATTTGAAAAATGTCTGTCTGAAAGACATTTAACATTCAAAGTATGTTAATGTTATATGAAAATATATTCAGTTGAGAATATAAATATTTCATATGCATTTTCTTGTTTTTCTTCTTGAAATAACATCTTTATTTGTGACATTGGAAGAATGTCAACATATTTTTGATTTTCTTGACTGTAGATAATATGTCTCATATCATTTAACCAGAAAAATATTTAATACACCATCAAACTTTCGTTTTTGCTGTCCTAATAATATCATTGATTGAGATCATTGTCATAACTACAACATCATTGATATTATCATTCCTGTTGACATTTTTAGAATGACAACAGAAAAGAATGTAAAATCATATACATATTACGCCTTTCGTGAACATATAATTTTATATAGACAGTATTTTTGTTATCAGAATATTACATTTTAATGTTGGTGCATAATGTTATTTAAACATTACTTTAAAAAGCAATATGCCATGTTTTCCTTTCGCAAAGCTTGAGTTTTCTTTTAACCTAAAATAAAATAATTATTACATCTATTTTAAGGAAGAACAATCTGAAATTCAAAACGTGCTTGTTGAAGACTATTAAGTTCAAGTAATGTCTTCTTCCGAATCGTCGCTGCCGGAAGTGAGACAACGTCATGTGTGACGTCATATCTTTATTTATGCTCTAAACTTTAACACTTCTTAGTTGCATTCAACCTAGTTTTCTAATAATTAATTTACATTGAGATAAAAATACCTGAGGAGAGTAAAAAGCTAAATTTGTTAACTTTGGGGCTATGGAACAATTGGATTAAATTTGAATTTTTCTATTTTAATTAAAGAATATATGACGTCATTTAAAATGAAGTATGAGTGAATATAACAATATATGATCTGGATATAAAAATCAGATTTTAAACTGGACTGATTGTTCTTCAAATCAACTTTGATCAGCTTTCAAATAAGAGAAAGCCATGAAGCATCGAAAGCACATTCTGACATTCTGACCTGACATTAACATTTGTCAGAAATGATCGTGTTCGGGAGCTGTCAGGACTCGAAAAAAAATTAGCAGTCTCTTTCCTTTTCAGCGGCTTTTAACAAAGGTATTCCATGACGATTTATGTTTGAAACGTTTCGGTGATAAAGGGTTGAAGAATAAACAATGGGAATGGAAGCTGTCAGGATGTCACGACCCCCACGAACGAATATATCAAGGTTTGAAGGTCAACTATGTGACGATGGAAGAAAATGGCGTTTTGTTTTAAGAACCCCCACACACACAAGAATAAATGTTGAGAAAGTACGATAGATCCAAAACACTAGGGAATGAATAATGCTTTTCCCTTTATTTAAAATTAACTAATTTCTACGTTTGTTTAAATATTTTTGATTATAATCCTATTTTCAAATGTACAGATTTAGTGTAATGAAAGGTCGTAGTGATTATTAAAGCTAAACATTTTCGTTGCATTCGTATAATATATTAATTCATACTCATTGTGCAAGGGATGAATTACTGCATTTATACGAAATAGGATTTATACTGTACAATACAAATAAAAAATTTTATATTAACATAAATCAAAGAATTCTGTGACGTATAAAACGACAAAAATCCCAATTTTTGTTTATTTTTAAAATATTCATTGATGCCCAATTATTTTAAATAATATTAACCAAACATTAATTAATATAATATTAATAATAAATTATAGTTCATAATAATTCTAAATAAATTATAGTTATAATAAATTCCATAAATAAATAAATTTTATAAATAGATTCTCTTTATATTTCAATACTCGATTATATGCAGAAGGGTTTATCATATACTTTAAGTTAAATTAATGAGAGATGGGAAAAATCACGAGCTTTTACATCTTATGATTATGATTATCTATGATTTAATATACAATGGTATATTTCAAAAATTTCAAGTATGATCTTTGACTATATTTTAAAAATTAAATTCACCTTCTTTTATGTGAATTATTTTAATAAGACAAACATTAAAATAAATTAGAATTTTTTTTACTTAATGATATAATTTTTATAATTAAATAAACTTTTTCATGCATAAATTCCTTTTTTTAAAATTTGTATTGTATATCAAGTTTTTTTATCAAACACAGTTAAAAATGTTATTAATAGCGAAAAACTGAGCTATTGAATACTTAGGCCCTCTAAAACTGTGAGATATCATTGGTTTTTTAAAATTATATTAAAATTTTAAAAGTAGTGTACAATTTAACTTATAGAACAAATCACTCGTATCAGGCAATTTTTTTATCAGTTTGATGAGATTATTCTTCGAGAAACTCAGTGTCACTTTTGTTGAGTTGGGAATGGAAATTGTCGTGGTAGAGTAGAAGTCCTGTAATCATTTATTTCTTGAAGAACCCATAGAAGGTGTTGACTAATTAACTGTAACTTCTTCAGTCAGGCAAATTTGATGGTCTTAATTAATAATGTATTTCTGCAGAAAATGAAATACCCTACAGTTTGCATGACAAATTTCTTTTCTTCCCCAATTGGTGGAAACATTGGGATCACCCTCAAAAGCACGTGCTTTATTTTCTACACGTATTGGAACGTCAAAATAGAGTATTTCAGTTACGGTGTTAGAAATAATGTGGTGGCCACCATCTTTAAGTAATTAAAAGGTTTCATTTCTGATGTTATTTAAGGCACTTGGACAAGCCAAGCTCATTAAGCGACAGCTTCGTTTAATCAGAGCACCCCGAAGAAGAAAGGACGTCTTTGTTCTTCAAATTCTCCGATAGATGGCAGCACCAGAAGATCCACTCCCTTAATTTTGAATCTGATCTGGAGAGGAGTGGAAATTTTCTCTAGACCATTATTATAGACCATTATATCTATGATAACTGCTTAACGACTGACCACAGGACTTTCGATTCCACAGATTTATCCAGCACGTATATCGCATGTACTCGGTGGGTCTTTGGCCGCATTGGGAATCGAACCAAGTCCTTGCGAACAAAAGGCGGATACCCTAATCACTAGATTACCACGGACAAGTTTTCTCAGGGTTAGGTACAGGGAAGCATGCTGGTGCAACAACAACAACTACCAAGGTTACTTTTTTGATCCTGACAGACCTTTCATCGTGGCACTCAGTTAAATTATGGAGATTACAGTATGTATACATACATACATGGAGCCCCGAGATGTACCTTAAGGTTAACGGGTTTGGAATACTCGCTCATCACCGAGAGCCTTGTCATTTTGAACCACACTCAGGTGACGAGATCGCACCTTAGCTGGCACCCTCTTCTCAACATCCACGCCACTCCAGTGGAAGGTGTTTGAGCATCTACGTCCCCAACCCCACGGAGTTCCAGCAACCCAGAAAAGAAAGTACGCGGTCACCCTCCCGATTACTGTCCGCGGCAAAACAAAATACTTTTCTAATAGGCAATTCTTCCTAATTGATTTTGTGTATTATTAATTTGGTGCATGCATTATATCTCGTTCCTTCAGCATCATTTGGTAGATGCTGCGCTTATCATGGTTCAACTTTTTGCGTATGGCATTATAGCTGACCACGGCATTCCAGCCTGCTTTTTATCCCGAGGGAAATTATGACCCCTGTGAAATTTTATGAACTATGTGAATGCCGTGGTACTAAGCGGATCTTGTTTGTTAAATACTAATTGGTTGCTTCAATTCGACTATAAATTCGTGGAAAATCATATAATTCCATAACATATACTCACTTTAATTCGATTTCTCCTTCTGTCTAAAATTTATTTTCCAATAAACTATTTGAAAATCTTTATAAAAATCATCTGTTACTATAAATTACTTTATTCATGCCTGATTACTTTATCCTTCTAAATGCTTGTTTTCAAATCTAAGAAATAATATTTTATTCATCAACATATTTGAATATTATAAATATTGCATTAGGCTAAGTATGAAAAATTAATAAGCCTTTCTTATTGCTTGATTTCGATAGTAATCTCTAGCAATTTTCAATAAATTGATAACTTTAAAAATTACAGTTTCTAAAGTTGTTTTTCAATTTACTCTCAAAGAGTTTTTCTTTTACCATATCTTTGCTAATACATTTATAACTTTCTCATTTCCGTGTTCCATTCAGCTGTCTAGGATATTATTATCTTAAGTTGAATATCGTATCAATAATTCATCGGCAATGGCTTAAAATACATTCTTAAAAGCATGAAGATTCATTCATTGGTCAATTTATGCGACAAAAAGTGACAACTGACTATTGGTGCCTGAGGCTCACTGGGATCGAGCGGAAAACGATGATTTTCTGAGTGGAAGTCCTAGGTTCGATCTTTCTTACTAATGAACAATGGTAGATAAGTATTCCGCTCCTTCCTTCTCCAAGCTCACTTTTAGTGGGTGCTTGAGAATCTTCCAGTTTTCTTTACCGCATGTAAATACATATTACACTGTCTATTAAAATATTCTTCCAGATTGGAGATACAAATACCTCTAACAACTAATTTACACAACTTAGTGTCAAAACTAACATTCCTTCTAAAATGCCAAAACTACATAAAAAAAGCATTAAATCGTAATTAAAATGTATTCAACATTAATTGTAAGCACTTTTCATTTTCTATATTCAACTTGATGATATCTAAACTAAAATCCGTGACACGACAGCCCGAGTGGGCCAAAGCCTAAAATGCCGCTAATAGTTTTCATGACCGAAGGCTCTAGGGTGCGAAGTATAAGTCCCAGTTAGGCGGTCAGCCTAATGTGAAAACCCCAGTGTTTAGTTCCCAAGCATGCTTGGTACTCAGTTTATTGACTTTCTGAATGATTAAAAGGCTGGGTCTTGCCCAAATCGAGGATCGAATCTCGGACCTGTGCCTTGGGAGCGTGAAATGCTGCCACTAATGCTACTTGGCTTCTGCTGATAATCAAGGGTATAAGAATATTTGACACTCTTAAATCATAAAATGCGGTATTATCGGCTATTATATAACCTTATAAAATAATATAATAGATGTTATTTATTTATCTATTAATGAGTTTTTTATTTATCTATTTTCACTATTTATGAAATGCTTGTTTTAGTACAAGATTTCTAATTGCCATGTTAGGCATTATGTAATGATTTTTTTGTTACAACTATTTTATAGTGCTTAATACAATGTCAGTCATATTGTACAATTTATTTTTTATCACGCTGGCCTCCAAAAGTTAAGAAACAACATATTTTTCAAAGCTGACTTTAAAGAAATGACAATAAAATAAAATGTATATTTTATATAAATGATTAAAAACATACTTATTTAAATTTATGCAAAAACGCAAGCATATTTTTTCCTTTGATAGAAAATAACAGTCATATATGAGTGAAAGAAAAATATGCAAATATCAGCCATTGTAATTACGCGTGTAACTTTTGCTGGCAGATTTGCTGAGAATAGTCAGTGGGGTAACGAAACGTCTGAGAGAAGCCGTTTGATTGATTCGTTACGGTAACGGGTGGTCGAGGGGATGTAAATGGGAATGTCACGCAAACTGATGCAGCTAGGATGTGTCTCACAGTGTGGCCCACCGTCACAGGAATCAATATTAAACCGAAGTTTCTGTGTCCAGAAGACATGCTCCCGGCCGACCGCGAGCTACAAATTCTGCAGAAGACCAGGTCTTTCGATCCGAAGGAGAAGAAGTATTTCGGTATCGCAGACCACTCTGTAGCATTAGGATGAAGAATACTTTCTGTTGTTGTTGTTGCTTATGACACTTGGACAAGCCAAGCTCGCTGTGCCGTTGGCTATGCGAATTTAAGTCAATAGAGAGCGTCTTTCGTTTTGGATCACAGCACCACGAAGGTGAAAGTACGACTTTTGCTCATTTTAAGGTGCCTCGTCATTTTGAACCACGGTCAGATGACGAGGCCAACACCTGAGCTGGCACCCTCCTCTCCACATCCACGCCACACCAGTGGAAGAACTTTGGACGTCACAGATTAACGTGGACACGTCCCCAACCCACGGAGCTCCAGCAACCCAGTGAAGGAGATTGAGTACACCGTGGTCACCCTCCCAACCACTGCCCGTGGCAAATGATGCTTCACTTTGCTGAGCTTACGGGAAGCGGCGTGAAGCTACTGAGCCACTGGAACTCGCGAATATCTTCTAGTACATTGCGAAGACGTCTTCACAATGCAGGGCGCCCAACAGTGTGTGTCCACCTCATTGAAAGGCAGTGAAGGGACCGCTTATTTTGGGTAAGAGAACACGTTTACTGGACCAAACAACGATGGGCTTCTGTACTTTTTACACATGAGTCCCTATTCACAGTTGAGAGTGGTTCAGGCCATGTGCTGATCTGGATTGAACAAAGCACAGATTCCATCAATCCAACAGGGAGGGAAGACCCAATTACCGTGCTGGTGGAGTCATGGAAAGGAGTCTCTCTCGGTGGCTATACTGACCAGCATGTGTTCCGAGGAGGAGTTGTGACAGGTGTGAGATATGGAGATGAGATCCTTGGTTCACATATCCGTCCACATGCCTGTCTGGTAAAGATTTCATTCTTATAGATAGTAATGCTTGATCTAATCTAGCTGCAGTTGTTGAGGAATATCTTGAGAGGCTTGATTCGGAGAGATTGGAATGGCCAGCTCGATCTCCAGACCCATAATCCATAGACTATATATGAGTCTATCTTGGTAAACAGGTTGTTGCTTAAAGTCGCCCTCCAAGGTCTGTAGTAGATCTGGAAAACAGCTTACTTCATGTCATTTTCATTTCCCATTTCGGTAACTGATAACTTAATTAACAGCACGGAAAGTATATGCTGCCAATGCTTTAAATCTATGGATGAGCACACCCTTTATTAAAAATGCTTGTTGTTATGTTTCTACGACGTTTTACCACATTAAATTGTGATTATTAATTTCTCCAAGAATAGACGTTACAACAAGATAGTTTTTTTTTTTTTAATCATTTATGCGTTTTCCTTATTTAAACTTCTTTGCCGCAATCCCTTCATACTTGTTTTATACATGTGTCATTAAAATTTAGTGTTTTTGTATTCATTTGTTTCCATATTATGCGCTAAAAATCGGTTGTTTCTTAACTTTTGGAGGCCACTGTATTCTATTTGGGAGCACCTGAACCTGGAAAAACCAATCTTTCACAAGAGAAAGATGGAAGGTTCGATACTTGATTGTGCCACAAACCGACACGCGTTGACTCTTAACATATGAAGAGTTTCTTTTCTTGTGAAGAGCACTCAAAGTGTTGACTTTGTCTATCGATCTTGATTCAAATTTAAGAAGGGATTATTTGGTTTTATAGAGTTTCCTATCAGCAAAAAAGGCTACCACCACGTGCAAAGGAATGGCCTAACGTAGTTTTAACATTTTAAACGTTTTTATATGCTAAAGGAGAAACCCATTCTCATATTTATTCTTAAATTTATTATGTGAGGATTGCTTAAATTATTTTCTGTTTGATAACTTGAACTGTATAATAATCAGTACATTTGGCCATAAAAGCACATATCTTAGATAGTAAAGCATTTTTTTTGAAGATTTTAGTTGAAACACTATAATGCAATAAATTCATAAATTGTGAGGTTAATCATTTTAATATCTAATATATGCATAGTCTCCTTAATCTACAGACATTATCCTTACAATAAAGATTATATATATATATATATATATATATATATATATATATATATATATATATATATATATATATATATATATATATATATATATATTATTTGGTTTTATAGAGTTACGTTTTTGGTTTTATAGAGAATATATATATATATTCTCGATTTTTTTCTATTAGCTAAGATCCGTTTCAAATTTTATTGCATTTAAAAGAAATGTCTGCTTTTTAAATTTTTTTCTTTTATTTAAAAGAAATTTATTTTAAAATAAGTTAATCATTAAAATGCATGTTTTAGAAAATAATTATATAACCTTAAAACTTATTTTTTCCTCGTCAAGGCAGAAATTTAAATGTTCGAAACTCCCGATAGAGGGCAGCACCAAAAATAGTAAATTTATGCAAAATTTATTCAAAAATTTAAAAACTTATTGATTAATTATGTTTTGAAAATTGTTTGCTTGAATATCTATTTTTAAACATCATTTATAATATTTTCTGACCTTTGAATTAATTGTCAGAATATTTGAAGGAAAGGTTATTTAATTTTTATATTCTCGGAACTTTCTTTCTCATTTTATTTTGAATTTTCAAACAATGATTAATGGGAAGATATAAATATTTAATATTCATAAAAACGTATAGAAAATGAATGATTTATGAATAAATGAAAACTCATTTAATGAATGAAAATTTTAAGATAATTAAGGTGACAGATATTTTTAACAAATCTGAGTACACATTATTGTATTTCCCCATACCATCAATTTTCTATTTTTTCCCCCCAAATTTGTTTTAAGTTTCGAGGTTTTTAAGTTTTAAGATTTACTTTTCAAGTAAATTATAAGCACTTTCAATAGATTAAATTTCTTTTCTATATGTATTTTGATTTTCTTACGCTGTATTATTGCAATACTTTTTTGGCTATTTTTTCTATTCGGAAATATTTGCCGACTGTTAAATACCTCGCCATTTTGAATTATGGTGAATTGACACCAGATTCGGGACTTTCCTCACCACTATAGGCTATAACAGGAGAGTGATATCAAAATTTAAAATAATTCTAACGTACATAAAAGTTTTATTTTTCTGAATATATTTCGTTTCGATTTGTCAGCATGACATATATAGGTATCGAACTCGCTACCTTTTGAATATGGGAAAAGCACTTTTTCTTAGTATTATACACAGAATAAAAGTATTGATAAATATTTTGATCTAATTGAAAAATTTACAACTGCTTATTTTTGATCACTAAAATACACTTTTCCGTCCAAAACATATATTTGAAACCACAAATATATGTCTTGTGACCACGTCGACACCTAAACTGTCATATTCATTTTCATGCAATACTATCCAAGGAACATGTATCTTCTCGCGAGCTTAATTTTTTTAAGTTGGATATTCTAAGTTGATAATCATATCTGATTGGAATTCTGTACTTTTCGAACACCAAAATTACACTTTTATTTCTCCAAATTAT
The DNA here is from genome assembly GCA_037975125.1 of Latrodectus hesperus. Lineage (NCBI taxonomy): Eukaryota > Metazoa > Arthropoda > Arachnida > Araneae > Theridiidae > Latrodectus > Latrodectus hesperus. Next base: position 96,145,682 of record CM075856.1, on the reverse strand, counting down.
CATGTCTTAACTATCGTACCTATAATTAAACACTTAAGAGTTGTGAATGAGTAATAAAAATGATACAAAGGAAAGCTTTATGTTTGTCTTTCAATTTTCAGCTATTATAAAGTTTAGAGATTCGAATTCAGGAACGGAACTAGCTTCTACTTTATATGTCAGGTCACCAGAGAGATATAAAGTCATATATTGAGATTAAAATCTAATTTTTAGAATAAATTGTGATAACTCAGCCAATAACTCTAACTCTCACAAACAAAACAGTAATATATTTCTTATCTTTACTTTAGTGGTATAATTTCAAAAGGATATTACCTACTCATTTCATAACATCTAGTAATATAAGGCGTCGTTTTTTTCCACGCGCATGCGTGAAAGGTCACTTGACCCTACATATACAGATGGCCATTGCGCTGTAAAAATTTTCATGATTGTTCTGATGGATACATTGTCTAGATTTAATCAATAAAATTTAAATGGTCAAGAGGAAAAGAAAACTGAATTTGTCTGTTGTGGTAAGACGTCACTCGCTTCCTAAAAGTTTTTAATTCAATACATGATATTACGGGAATGCATTGCCGCCCAACTTGTTTAGTGGCCAGCGTGTCTGACTGCGGATAAGGAGGTCCTGGGTTCGAATCCCGTTTCGGGCATGAATGTTCTTTCTCTCTCTATCTATCCTGTCTTTGTCCTTTCCTTGTATGAATGTGGAGTGAATGGTTGCCTACCCTATAAACGGGTCCCTATGGCACGTGTCTACTGAAGAAGTCGGACTACACACCAAAATATGGTTCAGTTGGAAAACTGGAGCAGCGCATCCCATGTTGCCAACACACGACGACAACAACGGGAATGCATCGCTTTGCAGATATTTCTACACGTTAAATATTCTGTGGGATCTAATGTTTCGCCGTTGGTGAGGCACAATATAGTGAAAATTGTGCCATATCCAGTGTCGACCTCATCACATGATTATGGCTAAAAAAAAAAAAACTTATATACTTAATGCTTTTGTCAGCAGAAGTAGACGCTAGAAACCTGTCTCAATAATTCATTTGGATGCTATGTTGGTGGCCTAACAGCCTAAAACTTTTTTAAGGCCTTTTAATACCAATGGCATCAATTGTCTTTATCCATTTACACACTTAACTTCATACATGCACTTATTTCCATTGTTTAGAATGTGGTTATTTGGCAGGAAAAATCTAGCTCTCTTCTCTGGAAGGTAGTGAGATCAACACCAGATACTACCGAAGACCATCTTGGTATGGTATTGGCAGGATAGTGACCCCCTGTTATGTGCTAACTTCGTCTTTTGACTGCTATTGAAAATTATTTTGAATGAATTTAATGCCTTCCATCAGCAAAAAGGCAGACAAAAATGTATTGCAACCTAAACAAGTACCTAATCTAAACCTGAACAAATCCTACCTAAAACAAATGACATACCTATTAGATAAAAGAGTTATTAAAAGGAAAATACAACTTCGAAAAAATAAACAATTACCAGTTCGATTATTGAAATAGTGTTTTACATAATAATACAAGGTAATCAAATAGTTCTAAATTATACAATATTAAAAGCTGATTTTTTTCTGATGACCTTATTTTCCGTTCATTTACAAATTATCGTGTTCAATCTCATTTGTATTCCTAAAACTTTACATTAGAAAATAAGAAATTGTGTTATGAAATTTTTCTCCTCTAGTAGGTTAGTTTTGATAAACACTCTGCTGTCATTTTTTCTGAACATGAAATTTAATGCTGTTAAAACCTACATTTTAAAGTGGACTTCAAACTTCTATACCTTAAGTAGGAATCGAGCTCACGAACTCTTGAACCGAATGTCAGTTTCCATCCACTAATAGGAAAATTCAGAGAAAAATATATTCTAACCATTCAACATTAATTTAAAGAGAATGCAATAATTAATTAGGAAACTAAAATTTATAAAAGTAATGCATTTCTTAAAAATTGAAACTTTATCTCTTAATGCGATGCCATTAGATTAATGTCTAGGCAGCATTCACAAACAACTTGTTTTCAAAATAAGTGTAAATATTAAAATCTTTGTTAAAAATCTAAAAATGTTTTGAGACTAAGATCAAGTCTTTGTTATTTTAGTAATTAATTGGTAAAGATTCAGTCTTTGTTATTTTGTTTGTGGTTCCGCAGTTATATATTTATAACAGGTTAAATAAACCGGTGCTCACTACTCAAAGTGAATTCTAAGCCAATACATGCTTCCTCCCTGAAGGGGGAGTCGAACTCATGAACTGACAAACTGAAGAACTTGTCTAGTGGTCAGCGTGCCTGACTACGGATAAGGAGGTCCTGGGTTCGAATCCCGGTTTGGGCATGGATGTACTTTCTCTCTATCTATCCTGTCTTTGACCTTTCCTTGTATGAATGAGGTGTAAATGGTTGCCTACCCTATAAACGGGTACCTATGGCATGTGTGTAGAGCTAAGTCGTACTTTCACCTTCATGGTGCTCTGATTAAAACGAAAGACGCTCCCAATCGACTTAATTCACATAGCATAGCGAGCTTGGCTTGTCCAAGTGTCATTAATAAACAACATCAACAACAACCACAGATATTATGTATTTCAAACTGATAAATTAACTAAAACTTCTTGCATAAACTAGGTAACATTTATTACATTATTAGTGGGAGTATGTAATGAAGTCATAAATTATTCCATCATTATAATCTCTCATAATAATATTATAATAATGTAATTATTTACATAATAATTACAGTAATAGTGTTATAACACTGTTAGAAGCCAAAGAATGCTATGAGGGATTTAAATATTCACAGCGTTTTGCTCTTTTTAATTAACTGTGGGTGGTATTCAAAGCAGGAAATTTTCCAAGCACTCAAATCTTTGGTTTCACCGTGGATTAGTGGTGGGGGCACACTTTTCTAAGCGAAAGGTTTCCAGTTCGATTTCGGCTCTTATTGAACAACGGGAGATGAATGCTTCGATTCTGCTTACGGGATACACATCTCTCAGGATAGATATTTGAGAGTTTTTCGGGTTTCCTCCTTTGCGACATGCGAATATGGCCCGCGATAAATAAAAATCCTAAGAAATTACATGGTGGATATTGAAATACCTTACAACAGCTTTGTCCCTCTACTAATTGGTGCCTAAACATCCACCGTACATCTCCTATTGCTTAATAGCGATTGGAATTGAACCATTAACCTTTTACTCTGAAAAGCGGAGTCGAAACTATATTTCATGATGTCTCAGAATAGGATTATCTTCCAATCATGCAACATAAACAATATGTGGAAATGCAATATAAACATTATATATATATATATATATATATATATATATATATATATATATATATATATATATATATATATATATATATATATATATATATATATATATATATATATATATATATATAATGCAAAGTTAGATATAGAACTGAAAAGCACAAGAATATATAAGAACATTTAAGCTTAGCAATACATTTAGCACAAAAGCAGCTAGAATAGTATTACTAAGATATAGTTAATAGTATATTTTATAAAATACAATAAAACAAAATACAATAAAAATGCCAAATGGAGAATAGTACATTAAAAATATAATATAGAAAACAATAATACATTGAAAATATTAAATGGAAAACAATACAATGAAAATACCAAATGGAAAGAATTACATTGAAAATACTAGGAAGAAATTTCAAAGAAAATTGCAAAGAAAGATAGATAAAAATGGAATAAAGTACCAATATGGCCAGCTTCGTCAGGGGGTGTTGACCACATTGGCACAAATTGTATTCATTAAATTGTATTCATTGTATTTTATAAAATATACTATATATATATATATATATATATATATATATATATATATATATATATATATATATATATATATATATATATAAACACTGGTTACTTGAATTGCCTATGTTTCATTAAAGAAATTCTTCTGAAATGAAAAAGTAGGATTTTTGAATTACGAAGGTATTTGGAACATAAGCGCTTATTTTATAACAAAAGAGCAATTCCAAAAATCCAGATTTTATAGTTAAAAATCTTCAAAATAACAACAAAATAAAAAGCAACCAGTGAAGCAATTTCATCTTATGAACGCTGGATGTATATGATTTATTCCCTCATAGGACAACAGAAGCGTTGGCGAAAGTTGATATCTTTCACCAAAAAAAGAAAGAAATGCCAGGCTACTTCTTTATAAGCAGCTTCAAAAGAAATTGGGTTTACTTGACAGCTCCATACATCAGCAATTTTTTTGAAATATATGCCAAGATTGTCAACTCAAATGGCGCAGATGATGAAAACTTCGCTGTAAACTGTCAGATTAAGGAATTAGAACTCATGGGATGAGCCTGACAATTATGTCTCCTACCCTCGCCATCTTATTTAGCTTTTCACTTTCGTAGATTTTATTCGAAACACGTCTAAGAAAAAAATCGTAATTCTGAAGACAAAAGAAAGAGAAGAAGCTAAGACACAAAAAAAGACCTCGTTGTTCGCCATAACGAAATCCTTCGTACATCCGGGTCGCCAAATGGCTTCTTTTTTTAATAACAATAATATATGGAAGTTGAAAAGCGTACGAAGTGGGCGTACTTTGGCGAAATCATATTTCTCTGTTGAACTTTAGCTGTTGAAACTCACATTCTGGTAATATATACCATTTTTGATCATGTATGCTGTCAGAAAAATGGAATTTAAATGGGAAGGAAGCGTATAATGAAAAATACGAATCCATATGTTCAAAGGAAGCTTTTGTAAAATTTAAGATCGATCATTTTATTAATTTAAATATTAGTGATACATCAAATTATTCCTCAATTTTTTCTTGTGTGCATTAAAAAACTAGATTTAAATGAAAGAAGTGTGTAAAATGAAAAAATATAGTATTATATAATTATCTTGAGTAAGAAAGTTTTTTTTTAAATATATATATATAAATAATTTTATTAATTTATATACTTTATTAAAATTAATTTATCTTCTCCATAAGAAAAGTAACATCATTCGCTAGCTTCCACACCGAATGTAATATTTTTCTATCGTTTCTATTTGTTACCAAATAAATTTTGCTGATCTTTTAGTGTACAGTCGTTTGGAAATAAATTTTAATATATTTTTCAGCCTCGAAACTTTGTGAACCTGTTTGGTAAATATACATTTCATGTCAGTTTGATAAAGAATAGGATTTTACTGAATTTAAGTTGCCGAGCTGGCAGCCGAATGGTTAGCGCTCTTGCCTTCGGTTCAACAGTTCGTGGGTTCGAATCCCACCTTGTGCATGGATGTTTGTAGTGGTTCGGATTAAACTTTAAACCGAAAGTCCCGGTCTAATTAGCCCTCGTGTGCAAAAAATGACCGTTGAGCGACAAACAAACCAAACCAAACTGAATTTAAGTTATTTAAAAACGCGATCGTTAACTTTCATTTTTAAAATTCTTAAGATTTTATAAAGGAAATAATTTTGTATTTAACCATCATCTCCAATAAATGAGGTATTTTTTAAATTTTTTTAAGTGATCTGTTAACTTCAGTATTTCAACAGCAAATATGCTATTTTTAACTATAAAATAATGTATTTTTTTAAATCTGTTTTATCATAACTTATAGCATTTAAAATTAGACATTACTCCACGTGCAAATAATTTTATTTTTATTTTAGCATATGAAGCCATACTTACATTGTTATGAATAATTTTTTTTCATTTTGAATTAAATTAATTTTATACAATAGTAGTTATTGTACGTAATATTCTATTAACACATAACTTAACTAGAATTAGGTGACTGCTTCTAAGCATAATAACTGAAATGAATTAAATTCGAAGAGAATATTAAATGAACTCTTTTTTAGAGTAAAATAATTCAAAATTCTTTAATATAGGAAAAATATATATAATTTTTTTAAAATAAAAATTATGCTAAAATAACAGTTATAATTTTTAAGCATTTGAGAATTATTTATTAAATTTTTTTTTATAAAAAATTAACTACATAACAGTTCCTACTGATACCAAAAGATTAGGAATTTGCGATATAATTTAAAGATTTATATCAAGGATTATATATAAATATCACTTCATAGTAAATTTCTCAAAACAAAAAATCATAAAACTATAATAAAATTATTCAAAACAAAAAATGAGAATTTTTTGAAGAAATAATTTAACTTTTTTGCAACATCTGTTTCAAATTAAAAAAGAAATTCTTAGGTATTCTCATGGTGATGGTCGATTTATGTCGTCAATATTTAAGTAAGGTGTTTCATACAATCTGTGCTGCCACTTATTATAAAACTAAATTTTACATCTTATTTTGAGTGACGTGCCTATATATTTACATCTTTCTCCTCCATACTGTTAAATTAATTTTTATTGAATATATATGTGTACTAGAAAAGTACTAAAAGTACTAATAAATATTTACTAGCAAGGAAATGAAGTATCAAGTTTTTGATAAATATTGACAAAATTTTACTTAAGGAAATATTCTTTGTGTGAATCTGCATAAATACGATTAACTGTGAAAAGAAAACTTAAACGCTGCAGTATATGTGTCCCATTTAGAACTTACATTCATATATGTATAGGAAATCAAATTAAAACCAAAAAGTTAATAAAAAATAAGTTTAAAGCAAGGTTTTCCAGATTAAACTAAAATTTGTGGTAAAGTAACCGGTGAAAAAGAACATTTTATTTGTAGGAATAATATGAAGTTATTGATGCTAAATAAGGATACCTAAATTTTCTGTACTTATTTATTGAATATTTATATATCGATGCATTGTAGGTATCATATGTAAAATATATAATTATGATTTCAAAAGTTGCTCTTTCGTTAATCTGTGAAATGCTAGATTGTTGTTGCACCAACATGCATTCCCTAATTTGGGCTCTACCAGCAAGATGGAAGAAGTCTGATTCCCATCAGACTTCTTCCATCAGACCTTCCTAATTTAGAAGCAGTGTCTCATAGGTATCATTTCACTTGGAGGACATTGCGACCACAACGTATTTAACGTGCCCAAGCTGTCTGTTAAGCCAGTATTCGAAATCTCTACCTTCCGATAATGAGCACAACACCCTAACCAACCAGGCCACGGAGTAATAATGTATATCTTTATTTTCTCTTTATTTTTCATCAACAATAAAGATAATTAGATACAAAAAGTGTCTGCGTATCACAGAGCAAAATAGCTTTCATCAGCTATAAATATAAGTTTGGAAAATAATGTATTTACTTTAAAAGCTATGCAATGAAAAAACGTTAGTAAAAAATTCTAGAACAGAAGTTATTCAGTACTAAGCAACATTTTGTATACAAATATTTAAATAAACGCATGCTTGCAATACAATTTGGTTCATGGGTGAATTCCAGAACATTATGAAACATTCAGAAAGGAACAAAATTGTCAGAGCCACACGTTTACAGTCCATGTTCCTCTAGTAAGCCACAACTCATGCGAATGTTTTGTTGAAAGTGAAATTATATCTTTTCTGACGAGTTGAAATGAATGTATGATGATTTTGAAGTTAACAGGGTAAATTCTAACACTTTAATGATTTATTAAAGCGCTGAAATTTGCTCGTAAACCAATACATGTTCGCATTTTATGCCTCGCATGTAACATTGTTGGCCTCCTCTTATATATATATATATATATATATATATATATATATATATATATATATATATATATATATATATATATATATATATATATATACACTCTAGTATGTATGCATGTATGTATCGCTAAATGTACTATAGTATATATACATTCTTTCTGATCTTCTTTCTGATGATGATTTCAAAATAATAATGATAATAATTTTAATAATAATAAGGAGGTGGCTCCATTTAGAAGACGTGACTACTTGGAAGACCTTCTTTATAGAATTAGACAGGTTGATACCACAAACTATGTTTTGTGTGACTCTAATCAATCAATGATTCTTGAACATATAATTAATTGTGCCGTACTTTCTCAGCATGAGGACATGGTCAAAAAATATTGAAGACACCGTGAACCTACGTCTTAAGCGCTAATGTTAGGCATTAGTAAAATTAGTAAAATAAAAACAGATTCAGTCACTGCTCATCTGTATCTTTGCGTTTGATATTTTACAAAAGTAAAATCCATTAAAACTATTTTCGAATTTTATCATTTGGGATGATTGAAACCCTTTTGCCTTGTAGCAGTCCCCCTTTCTTATACCTGGTCCCATATTTTGTAAAAGTAACTGACAATATTTCAAGTTAAGATGGTAAGACTAAGTATTATTAGAATTTTGTATGTGTTTGTGTCAAGTATTTTGAATGACATGATAAATCATGCAATCACATTTTGATTTTCGCTTATTCTCAAAAAAGAATCATATAGGTACTAAACAATAAAACCAAAAAAACAAATGAAATATGTGCACATTTTTTCCTTAAAAGTTTAGGACTGTAGTGATTAATTGATAATAAAATGTTGCGTTTGACTATTTTTTGAAAAAAAAAATCCTTAAATATGGTCCAAATTTATTCTAATTCAACTTATTGTTTCTAACTTTATATTTTAAAAAAATGATATTTTTCTGGTTATTTGTATACACTGAGGCTTTCACCAACTTTTGGAATTAAGATCTACTAAAATCTATGAGTCTTTATTGCTTTATTTGACCAAAATTTGTGAGAAAGCAAACCTTACAGGATGGATGCTCCTAAGTTTACGCAGTCTTAATTCCTTTTAAAAATATTGGTTAGTTATATATATCCCAAAATAAGAGTTAAATAATACTAATTCAATGCAATAAAATAGCACTTGATGCTATTTTATTTTATTGCTCTTTAAATATTCACGTCATATCAATTAAGAGTACTGGTTTTGATAATAGATCAGTTCTAACTATTATTAGAATTTTTTACAAACTATACTTTTGCATGAATATAAAAAATGAAAAATCAAAAACAAATAAAAACCACTTATTTAGAAAAAATTAATTTTACAATTGCATTGCTCTAATCCTGGAAGGAATAAGGTTCTTTAATATCTTCAATAGTTTGTTTATGAAACTTATTTATTCATCGAAAACTTTCATTAGATCCATATAATTATGGTTTTAGAATTTTTAATATTATTACTCGGTTTTTTTAATTGTACTCGATGACTTATAAGCATTCCAATAATTAAAATTTCCACTGCATACATCCTTGCAAAAATGAGGACTTATAATATTGGGTCTAATTTCGTAATCAAGCACTATAAATCATTCATCTATATCATCTTCAACCTTGCTTGCACAGTCTTAAATTATCTTTAAAAAATCTTCCCAAACTGTGGCTTAATACTTAGAATACCATTTTAACACCAACCATAAATTTTATTGGCGACGGTTTCGGCCGCAAGCAATGGAGTTTCCTAATTAGCTCTTTTCATAGAACCTTTTTTTTCTATTCCTTCGGTGACATATAACGGTATCACCTGAGGAACAGAATTTATGTTTCCACATAACTAGGTCAGGGAATTTTGTGGCTCATCGTGTGTCTGAGGACCTGATGAGAATACGTCGCCATCTTGAGATAAAGTTTTTCTGTATTTAACACTTAAGATAATGAAGCTCTTTCTGGTATGACCAATGCCTTATAAAGAGTCCAAGGACGGTGTATTCTGTCTTGGAAGATCTCTAAGAAGATTCTGAATGTGTTCTGCGGTGACTTGTGTGAAATAATAATAGTATCTGGTGACAGTAAGATGCTTTGATAGAGATTCTGGTAACCTTCGAATACTTTACGGTCATTACCTAAAATAGTTGATCAGAGGACATATTGTCAGAAAACGAAACCATCTAATAAATATGCATGCACCATATTTTGAAAATTTTATCACTTTACTGTTATAAAATAAATGAAATCTTTTTTCTTTTTTTTTTCAAAAGTGGCTTTTTTTTATACGGTTTGTTAAACTATCTTCAGGAACGTGCAATCCTAAACTTCGATTTTTTTTTTTTGCCACATGAATTTATTCAAACCTGCTAAAATGAATACAAGGTTAATAACAGGAAACATAAAATTGTTCAAAATCAGTTGAATAATTTTCATAAATTTTCTTTTTTTTCCCCGTTAAATTCTAAATATGATTTACTGTGGCGTATATTGGTGCATTTTTATTTTCTTTTAAATAAATTTATATATTTTTTAATTTACTTTTTCAGTCTGGCATCAAAGATAAAAATAGCAAAGCGTATTAAGGGCGTATATTTTTAAATATAATAATTTTTTAGTATCTTTTATAAAAATTTCTAGATGATACTAAAATGATAAAACTACTATCCTACTAAATTCCTACTTTTTATCATGGGAAATTATTCAAAAACTAATGCCTGGTTTTGCTTAAGACACATAATATTGCTTGGATTTACAATTTTAATTAATATTTATTTTTTAAATAGTTTTTTTTGTATGGTGTTTTAAACACATAATTTTATATGATGAGTTATTTTAAATTCATATTTTCATTTTTAATGAATTTTTCTATTCATTAAATTTTCCAATTTCATGTGTAAAAGAATGTCAGTGAAATAAATGCTTAAAAAGTTTTTTTTCATGACTTATCATACTTTTCTAGAATATATAGTGAATATGAATAAAGTTAAATAAATTGCGAATATTTTCTTCATTCAAATTTAGACACGATTGTTAAATATTTAATAATTTATTAAGAAACCGTAAGTGTAAGTGACGATTCCCAGCAAACACAAGCCTATCGGCATCCTGATGGGCCGATATCGGCAGTGTCGGGTATGAGTCGGCATTGGCAACCTGATTTCATAATGATAACGGTTATCCATATCGGCAAATGACATCAAAACTTTGCACTTTAATGTTATCGGAAACAAGTATTGGTCCTAATGCGGCTAACTGCCGGCAAATTGTGAATATCGTCTACCGATATATGTCTGATACATGCTTTCCGATTCTGGGCCGAATATCATATGCGACATTTGCCCTATTGCAGAATTGTTAAAATCAGTGGCAACATCAAATTTTCTCTGAATTCAAGCCCTCATTGTTACAAATGCAACAATGGCACAAGAAATTAGAAATTAAAGTTATTAAAGCTATTTGATATATGAGAGCTCTTTTTCTTAATATTGCATTTAATATTCTCACTGATTGTTAATAAAATTGCTTTATTTCTGCTATTGTGAAATAGTTATTTAATGAATTTGTATTTAAATAATTTTCAATAAGCAAATGTTTTGAGCGATAAGAACTTAGTTAAATATAAATAATAAATTTATGATCTATTGTACACTTACATTAAGGAAAATTATTACTCAAGTATAAAAAAATATTTTAGGGGCCATGGTAGCCTAGTGGTTAGGGCATCGGCCTTCTCTCCGGAAGGGCAGGGTTCGATTCCCAATGCCGCCAACGACCCACCGAGTACATGCGGTATACGTGCTTGTTAAATCTAGAAAGTCCTGTTGTCGATCGTTGAACAGTTACCATGGGTGTAATGGTCTGGAAAAAATTTCCTCCCCTTTCAGATCAAAGTCAAAATGGAGGGAGGGGATTGTCTGGTGCTGCCATCTACCGGAGGAGTCTCAGAGCAAAGCGTACTTTCATGGTGCTCTTGTTAAACGAAAGACGCACCTTACTGACTTAAATTCGCATAGTCAACAGCACATTGGTCTTGGCTTGTCCAAGTATCACAAACAACAACAAATACTTTAAATATACATTATGGTTCTATTAAAAACAATTTTTGATGTTGTTTAAAATATGTAAATCCAACAGCTTTCTCATATGTATAACTATTTCTGAAGATGTTATAATTTTGATTTCAGTTAAGAAGGAATATAATTGAACGTATTTGAAAAACTTATTTTATAAATATTACAACTAATATTTAATACTAAACTAAACTCCATGGCACGACAGCCCATGTGGGCCAAGGCCTGCAGTGCCCATAACTATTTTCATGACCGAAAGCCCTGGGGTGCGATGCATATGTCCCAGTTAGGTGGTCAGCCTAACGTAAGACCCCCAATGTTTAGTTCCCAAGCATGCTTGGTACTCAGTTAATCGACCCACTGAAGGGATGAAAGGCTGAGTCAACCCTGCCCAGCCCGAGGATCGAACCTTGGACCTGTGTCATGGGAGCGTGAAACGCTGCCACTAAGCCACCGGGCTTCCTAATATTTAATAACAATAACAAATTTTCTGTTTGCAATTGTTAATAATTATTACTGCAGTAAGTGAAACTTCTTTTAGAGGATTTTTTCTGCAACGCACGAGATAGCTATTGTAGACGAAATCTTAAATTCAACATGGATAAATAGTGTAAATAATATTGCTATTTAAACAAAAGTTTTATAAACAAATATTATAAATAAAAAACAATCATGAATTAAAAAAAATATTTCTATTTAGTGGCTTGCGGTCAGTCTTTTAATGTTTGCCGACGTTGCACCATTTATCAAAAGCATTCGGTCCACATATGGAATGACATCGGTAAAATATCGGGCAAGCAGTCATGTCGGCTTTGTCGGTATCGCTCCAATACCCTTAGCATCGGCAAGCCAATTTAAGTCCTTATTGTAACCGGTATTACTGTGCTTTCTGGGTTACTATGAATTTTTTGGCAACATCTCTTAGTTAAGAATGAGATTTTAAGCATCTGAATGATTTATCAAATTATTGTGTTTATTCTTTTCTATACAACGTTTAATTGTTTTGTTTGCTATTCAACGGTCATTTTTTGCATACTAATTAAACGAGGACTTATTACTGAAAGGGGATTTCCATCAATACAAGCATCAAAACCTTAGGGGTGAATTGAACTCATGAACCGCTGAGTCGTGGTCCAGAATGATTGCAGTTCTACTGCCAATGAGCTTTTACATTATCGAACAGTGATTAAAAAAAAAAGTTTAATCTTTTGGAAAAGAATATCTTCTTTTTTTTATAAAAGCTTGCCAATTTATTACTTGCCAAAGTTTTTCATCCTATTTACTTTATTAAATAATGGTTCAATAAATTGTGCAGATATAATTTTTGTGGTAAAATTATTCTTTTAATCATATAAGATTTCAAGCTTTTTGTTCTGTTCAATGTAAACATATTATTTATTTTCTGCATAAATGATATTAAAAATAATTCTATCATTTGTGAAAATGTGACTCTTTTGGGAACAATACTCTCTTTTATCAATGAAAACTAACCAGCTTATTGTTTCTCTAAGTTCTTGTAAATATTCTAAGCTGTTTGAGAAAAATAGTTTATTAAGACGCGAAAATATACTTTATAAAAAATGCTAAAATCTCCTTTTAAGAATAAATGCAATATTTTTTGAAATATATATATTTTTTTGAAATATAACGTATTGTAAAGATGAGAAGTTTTCACTCTAGAAAAGATAACTAGGGCTATTCATATAATGATATTAATGTAAACTAAACTTCCCTGCTTATCTCCTTTTATAAACTGATAAACTTCTATCTAAACCGTCAATTTAACGGTTAGTGATCAGTTCACCCACTTTACAGTTCATGGGTTCAATACCCACTACAACTATAAGTGCTTATATATTATAGAAAGAGATACCTTTTCTTCACTTTGTATTTATTTGAGCCTGATTTGTCATAAAAAATAAATGATAAAAGCCTTTGCGGATCATAAAATTTTAAATTGTTTTACTTCATTTGCTGTAAAATAAAAAAAATTTAAATGATAAAATTCAGAATAAGCATTTTATTGCATTAAAATGTTTTCCAATAACTTTTGGTTGAATAAATTTCTAAATATTTTACTTCTGAACAATTCTTTTATTCCGTTTGTCCTTATTTTTTATTGTTATTTGAATTGCATTTATTTTTAAAAATAGTGGTTTAAGGAGTTTATAAATTTCTAAATGTACTATCTAAAACTTTTAGAAACACTAAGTATTTTTAAATAAAATTATGATAAATTTGTAAGATAAAAAATTAATTTTGCATTAGAAATTTTGCTAATATCAACATAGCGGGTCTACCGAAAAGTTTTGTCTATTCCTATTGGAGTAATTTTCAACAAGTGCACATTCTTCATTTGGCGCAGGTTTGGCTTTTTTTTTATCGTGTAATGTATATGCCTAGTAATCGAGTAAATGAATTAAAATCAAGGAGAATTCTAATGGTTTCAAATGGGTGGCGATTTTTTATCCATGAGTATGTAAAAGTTCATAGACGCCACCAAGTTTTGTGCCTTTTCTAACTAGGCCGGAATGTAACGAAAGCATACAGAAGTTTATTGAAAGTTTTCTGTTAAAATATACAGGATGTGGTTTGAAAATTTTCTAAAAACTAATTTCGACTATTCAGATAAGCCTCGCTCTGGACAACTATCTTTGATTGACGACAATACCTTTAGGATTATATTACAGCACAAAATCTTTTTTAACAGCGTCAGTGATTGCAGAAAAGATCAAGTCAGCAAAGCAAGTCATCTCGGACCATTTCCAGAAATTAGGATTGGTGTCAAAATATTCGATGGAATGAAATATGAGTTAAAGAATATGAATGATTGAGTTATATCAGCCTTTCTGCCCGCATAGCCAAAGGTCGAATCTTTCTTTCTCCGGTTGATTATCGGGGATGAAAAGTGGATTATCCATGAAAGTATAATAAAGAAAAGTGCATATTGTAAAATTGAAAATCTTGACCTTTTCACCTCTGAGCCAAAATTGAGCTTGAATAAGAGAATATTGTGTATAGGGTGGAACATTAGCAGACCAAAACATTTTGAGCTGCTAAAATCAAGCGAAAATTTAAATTTGAAGTTATATTGTGAGCATTTGGCTAATTTAATAACACCGGTTCAAAAAAAAAAGATTCCGGAGGAATTTTACAATATACCCTGTAATTCCTTATAGTGCTAGGTCACATGCTTCTTTGGTAACTCTTCAGAAGTATGCAGAGCTAGCCAGGGAAATTATGCCATATCTACTATTCTTATCAGAATTAACATCATTCGACCATAACTTGCTTTTGTTATTAAAGTATTTCGATGTACCAAAATTTTAGGAATAGAAAAATACTATCATTGACCCAATTTCTTGACACCATTAGTAAGGAATTTCTCAAAAATGTTACATGCAACTGCCACCACGCTGACAAGCAGACATAAACAATGATGCCAATTCACTGTAATTCATTCAAGACACAGGAAACATTTACCATTTGATTTTATTCTAAAAAAGGGCCAGAACTTTCATCAGACCTAATAAGCTAATATCATGTTTTTGACAAATGTGCGAATTGTAGGAAAGAAAATATGCATCGTATAACCACCACAATTATTTTATTGCATAAAACAATGCACCCTGGTTTTCAACAGTATATACATGACAATGAAGTGAACACGTCATCAGAAGCACAAAGCATTAAAATATGTGTCATGACACGCTATTAATGCCAATAATATCTATGGTTGTTATCATAGTATGAAGCATAGGCATGTCCATTGTAGTTGTGTCTGTCGTAGACATGGTTATCGTAATGACGATATGGAGCATATGCAGGAGCCCTGTAGTGGCTTGGATATGCGACTATGGGTTGACTGTAAAGAGTGCTGGGCCTAGGTCTGTAAGCGTTTGTCGGTCTGTAACTAGTCTGGGGAGCTCTACCGGCCGCAGACGAGTAGAAGGCGACATCTGCTGGACTTTGGGTATCGGTACCCGGCTCATTGGTGTCGATAGTAGCACGGAATCCATTCTGGTCGGCGATATAGTTGACTTGTCTCTGTCGGCCATCGTCCACCCTCAGGGTGTAGGAGCCGACCACTCGGCCACTGGAGTCACCTGTCTCTTCTCTGGAGCTGGAGCCATCTTCTCCCTGGGCCACGTAGTTGAAGGCGTAAGGCATGTAGCTGTAGGTCTCTGGTTGTCGTGGAGCGGTATAAACTGGTCTTCGTTGTTGAGCTGCTGGCTGTAAGTTCTGAAATTGGTAAGAAGATCCAACGAACTCTCGGTTAATGGGTTAGTAATTTAACAGGCATGAAGTGTCAATTGCAGGCAGAGAATAATTAAAAATCAACAGTTATTTATATCATTGTTATAAAAACTGTTACTCATTATTATTTTTTTATGATAAAGAAAAATATTTTTTTCATGTTAACATTTACAAGCTGTTGTAGAATATGGAATTGAAAGTGATTATTAATAAATATCATATTATATATTATGAAAACAGAAGAAAAATGTTTTTCACATTAGCAATGGTTAACAAATTTTACATTAAAATATTCAAAATTAGGAAATAACGTTGAAATTGAAATTAAGAGTTTAAAATGATACAGTGTGGCATGTATTGTGAAAAAATATAATTGTGAAATATAAATATTGGCATTATATTTTAATTTAATAACATTAAAAAAGAATTGCTTAATATATGAATTGACTTGTATTTTTTTCAAAATAATATAGTATTTTTAATTTCGAAAGTTGTTTTCATAAGGAATTTTAAGTACATTTACATATTGAAATTTATTAATTTTATGATCGTTTCTTTTAGATTATTTATTTTAATTTTATTGCAAATATCAGCATAGAAATAAATTATTTTAACATAATTTTTAATTACAGATAGATAAAATTATAGTAATACTAAACAATTTGGCTTAATGTTCATTAAAACTCATCGAAATTAAGATTTTAGAGCACAAAAATTTATTTTCTTATTATTCTTTCTTAATATCTTTTATTAACGTTTTTATGAATATGTTTGTGTACGAATTTATTATGAATTATATTTGTTTGTAATAAATGTAAAAACTTATAGATTAGATATAATGTATGTTATTTTAGTAAATTAATATAAATCAATACGGAGTAATTAATTGAAATATTTAAATTGATTTTAAAATACCTTCTCACACACATTATTTAACGTATCTCAAATGAATCATATGTATTTAATCAATACTTTAATAAAACATACATTTTGATATTTTATCATATTTTAAATGACAAACAAGAACCTAATGAAAAGTAACACGATTAAAAATTTAAGTAAATATTTTAGAGCCAGGATTTAACTGCTTTTTTGTTAACAGTGCACTTTTGTGGTAATTATAACGGTTAAGATGAAATCTGACCTATGCGGAAATTAATATGAATAAATAGATTATATTTAATAAGTAGAACTCTATTTCCATACATAGAGTTTTACGACAAGAATCAATATTTTATTCAATTTAAAAGAAGTGGGAAAGATATAATTAATTTCGATTTCATGAATATCAACTTACAACGTTGGTGCCAATGTAGCCAAAAAACCCACAATTTTAATTAAGATTATATACACGATATATATATATAATAAGATAAGATAATATATAGATTATGTTAGCGACTGGGGAGCCGATGCAACAACCCTTAGAACAACATATATGACTTTCATTCGGCCTATATTTGAATATGGTTTCCCAATTTATTGTTGCGCATCCAAAACTAACCTTAAGAAGTTAGAAGAAGTTCAATTAAGTGCTGCCCGGATTATCACTGGTTTAAGACATAGCTGTCCTTCTGATATTGTTCTTTTTGAGGCCGACTTGCAGCCGCTCCATACTAGAAGACAAGCTGGTCTTGTTAAATACTATAATAAACTCTCTAGTTATGGCCTCTGCAACAAGACCTCCAAGTATCTTAACAGCTGGAGTAATCATCAAAGATTAAAGAAGGACAGCCCTTTCAGTCTGGCCGTCTCTCTTCAACTACCTAATAGTAATGTTGAACCCAACTCATTACAGTGCTGCTTGAATCCTGCAGAAGGACTCCCCAGGGTTTACTTTCACTTTAACTTAAGTACTCATGTTAATAAGAAAGACTACAGAACATCCCAGAACATCTTAGACAACTGACCTTGGAAAACCTAAGCCACATTCCTAACAATGCCATCAAAATCTTCACTGACGGTAGTAAAATTGATATTCTAGCAGGTAGTGGCATATATATTGAAACCCCTCACACCAAATTCACTCTTTCTCATCGTAATCCCAATCACTGCTCTGTCTTCAGAAGTGAATTGATTGCGATAGACTTGGGACTAGAAGCTATTCTTTCTGAAGAGGATTATGGTGACCTATGGATCTTGTCTGACAGCCGTAGTTCTCTCCACCATCTTAGTAATTGGCTTCTTGTAGGCGACAAGATCAGCAACTCTATCCTGCTTAAATTAAAACTCATTTCACTTAATCATGATGTTCACTTGCAATGGATACCTTCACATGTGAATCTCCACGGGAATGAAATGGCCGATAATCTTGCTAAGGAGGGTTGCAGGATTTCAAATACTCCCTCTTCCACACTTACTTTTCTGGAGTTATACTCCCGGGAAAAATCAAAAATCTCGGAGGAGTGGAAAACACCCCCACCCATAATTGGTACAAGGGATCAAAACCGAGTTTGTCCCTTGACCTCCCGTGTGACAGACGTACCCGGACTGTTCTCTCAAGACTTGCTAGCGGTCATATTAAGTGCCTCACTTTCAACGAGGGCAGGAAAACTTTCGTCACCTGCACCAAGTGCCAAAATCATCAGGCTTCTCCTGAGCATCTTTTGGATTGCATGGGTCTCTCTAGGGAGGATCTCTTTAGCAATCCTCTTTTAGTCTTCGACTTCCTTACAGTCAACGAACTCGTGGATCTAGTCTGACTCCGTCAGACATGGAGGATAAGCAACAACAACATAGATTATGTATATATATAAGATAATAATACGGGAAGATATTTTAATATACTGCTTATGGTATGTGGGCAATCTAGCCTGCCATTTAAAATTTCAGAAATTCCTGTTATCGAAATTTCAATAAAATAAATCTTAAGTATAAGATGTAAGAATTATATGAAATTAAATTTTTTAAATAATTATACAATATAAGTAAATTATTAATAATGCATATATATATATATATATATATATATATATATATATATATATATATATATATATAAAGTCACATTTTGGCAACTATCTTGGCATCAAAAAATCAAAAGATACCCTATTTTACATTTTTATCATATAAAACATATACACATATGCACACATATATGTATATTTTATATTAAATTTAAGCTAATCTATGTATTTGTATACTCATTTAAAATTTGAACCCTCTGTTTTAAAACAGTTTCACTCAATTTTAGCTCAGTCTACGTTGCAAATCTTTTCAAAAAGTAAAAAATTCTTGTTCCTGTATTATTTAGAATTAAAACTTAATTAATTATTGTTAGTATTTATAGATTAAAAACCTCAAAATATGTTGAGCTTACATTGTATGATTGGTCTATTGGGTACAGATATGGCTGTGTGTTGACATCTTCAGATTCAACTTGAGATGTTGAGCCTTGTGTGGTGGTTGACTGGGCAAAAGCAGATGCAGCAAGGCACACGAAGAGTAAGGCAAACTGAAAGAAGAAAAAGAAGATTTAAAAAAGACTTCTTACGAAAGAAATTCATAAGAATAATTTCTTATTTTTATTTTTAGCATTTATTGTGGTAAAGTTTTAATATTTATTTCCTGGTTTCTTTTAATTGAAATTAAGATTATTGTGTGATTTCTTTTTGTTGTCATCATGACTAGAATTGTCGCCACAAATGGTTTATTAAATCATCAAATAGGTTAGGTTATATCGTCTCTTTTACCAAAAATAGCTCTTTAAGAAGTGAAAATTTAATTTCACAGGTCTATATGAAAATCATTAACATTTTGAAGAATATTTTTATGATTTGAATTTATCACCAGAGCTTTTGGCAATACCTGAATCTTGTCCGAAAACAGAAAAATTCAAAAATATTTATTTATTAATATAACTTTCTTCAAAATGCATATTTTTTAAAATGTTTTCATAAAATTTATTTAAAAATATATTCATTCTTTAATGTATGCAATAAGAAAATTATAACACCAAGGTACTGAAATATTTATACTAATTTTAAAGTTATTAAAATTGATTTAATATTTTAAATAAAATATATTTAAACATCATTATTATCTAGTTTCTAAAATATTTAAAAAATAATGTAATTCAGTATTGCGTTTTTATAAATAGCCCTTTAAATTCAGTATTTTTTGATATTACATAGACAGAAAAATACTAATGGTTTTGATATTAACAAATAGTACGGTAAAATATCTATAAATTATTTTTCCTTAAATCAATACTTTATTAATTGATATGTAAATAACTAATCATTTATAAAGATACATATTTCGTTAGAGCATTATTTAAATTATCTTAATTTAAATTAGGATTTATTCTATAACCCTTTTGTAGGGAAAAAAGCATTTTAACAGTTTATTAATATGCAGGAGAAGATAGTCATAAATTGTCTAACATTTGCATATGTAAGGATTAATATCTTTGAATATTTAGGATGTATAATTTATTCATTTGCAGATGGCATCCAGGATATAATCGTCTGCTTTTATCGAAATGCGTATCAATTATTCATCACAAGAAATTAGAATCATGTGAATTTACATTTATTTCTTCTTAAATTTTTATTTCAAAAAAGAATATGTTACTTTATTAACATTTAAAGCAACGAAAATTTCGTGAAGCAAAATACCTAAATTATACTCGATTATTTATTATATTCGTTAATAGTTAGAAAAACCAAGGACAAATATAAATTTAAGAGAAATTCATTTGAAAATAAACTAAGGTAAATACTTCTTTCTATATAATATCCTATTTTTTCAGAGATGCTTTCGAAGGAAAATTATTAATGTATTTAAAAACTGAAAACTAAATACTTGTAAAATGGTTTGAAACAGCTCAAATTTATTTACAAATCAATATAACATAATCATATAATTAACAATTTCGAATATGAGAATATCGCTTATAAGTTAAACTGTTTAATGATAATTCAAGGAAACAATAAAGGCCTTGGCCTTAATCAGCATAAAAATACAGATGCATACACAAATTTTTTGTGTGAAATTTTAAAAAGAACTCATTTTAAAAACATAAGAAAAAAGACTTCTAATTGCTAAAATTATCTTAATAATCTTGATTTTAGAATCCTTTTATGGAAATATTGAATATAACTTTATTTCGACATAAATATTTTAAATCTTACTGTTAAAAATTCTTTTAAAAAAAGATACATTTTAATTAAATCATCTGAAATTATAACTTTATATACAAACAAATTCTATATTTTCTAGTCTTTCGTATGTTATAATAAATGTAATTCTTATCTTAATTGATATGGAAGTCCTTTCTTAAAGACAATAGTAGTCATAAATATAGAATACATTTTTCAAAATTGAATCTTAGTTTATACTTCCTTTTTTTCTAGTCATATTTTCAAATTTCTTGCATCTTATTGAAACTTGAAAAATTCAAAGATTTGGAAATTTAGAATTCTTGATTATCTTATCTATATAGTATTACGTTTTTGTATTGTCTTAAATGTAACTCTCATCTATGAAAAAATCCTTGTATAAACATTATAATATTATATAAACCCAACATACACATTTTTAGTATTGGCTTTGCTTACACTCTCCTCTTTCTGATCTCATTTTCCAAATATCAAATTCACACTTAAACTTGACAAAAATTTGGAGAGGCGGAATTCTGGATTATCTTATCCATATATTATTACATTTTAATACTACCTTAAATGTAATTCTTATCTTAATTCAAAAGAAAAGCCATTTACTAATTTAAACAATATTTTATGTATGTAATTCTTATTACTCAAAGTTTATTTGTTTATACTCCCATTTTTCTGATCATTGTTTCCTAACTCTAAGAGACTGACATATTTGATTTATACAAAGATTTTTAAAAACATGGAACTCTATATCATAGTAACATTATTTTTATGTCTCTATATTAAATTAAACGCAGCTTCTAACATAATTTATAAGAATACCTATTAGAATTTCAGCAACATTTTATGAATTTAAAGATAATTTTTCATTATAAAATTCACTTATACACCCTTCCTTTTAAATATCCTTTGAAATCGTACGGAACTTAATTGACCTGTGAACTACAATAAAATTTGGAAATGTTGAACTCTTATCTAAAATTATGTGCATCAAAAAAAATAAGAAAAGATCATTCGAAAACACGAACTGAACTCACCATATTGAACAACCTCTGAGGTATGTGGGTCGCTGCTGGTTCTGGTGGAAGAATCGGAAACTTGGTGTGATATGCGGAGGAACCAAGACTGTTTTTATATACCACAATGGGTGGTGTCGTTTATTCTCAGATTCTGCTGGGTGTACCCTCAGTAACACCGAAGTCTCAAAAATGTCCAACTGACCCTGAGAGGGTTTGTCTGCTGGGTGGCAGAAGATGCTTTCTATCCGAATTTCGTCCTTGGGTACATAAGCATCATTCTATGTCATATTCCAGCCTTGCTGTGGGTGTTGAAGCAATTTTCACTCTTGTTTCCAAAGAAATAACTTCGGTTAGGATTTACCATTTTTTGTCCTTTTTTTCCCCTTAAACTATAGAGAGTGAAAACAAGATTATTATTGTATTTCTCATAATAAAAGTTGGGATAAAAGGAAGCGTGCCGAATGTTTTTGTAACTGTAAGCTTCTGGGGGCTTCTAGAAAATAGTGGGAACAAGTTCCTGAATAGTTCTAATTTTCGTAGAATTCAGTATTGACAAAATAACTTTTAATGATAATTAAATTTTGAAGGAATTTAACTAATAATAGGAATGAGAAGAAAATTTAAATGTGGAAAAAATTCAAAAACATAAAAAAAAATGGGAAACATTCTTTTTTAGAACAATAAATATTGTAAGGACTCTTTTGATTGCGGAAAAATTATAAAAATATGGAAGGAGAAGCCCGTTAAATTTTTTGGTAACAATAAAAATTCCAGTAATAATAATAAAGTACTATTTAAAAATATAAGAAAAAAATGTGCATAAATTAGGGCTTGAATAGCATTAATTGCCTTTGAATTTTATTCTATTAAAAGAGTTCTTACTCATTTCACATATTTGAGAAACATTTGTGAGATTCCAAAAGTGAAAAAAAATTTTTTTATTTAAAATTAAAGAGGAATGGAAGCGAGAAATAATTTGTTTGAACCTATAAATTTCTGTAGACTTTAAAATTAATTGTTAGGAAGGAAGATTTTTTTTCCTAAAAACGAATGAAGTCTTTTAATAACATCCAAATTTTGAAAGAAAATTCCCCTGATTACAGAAGTAAGAACGAATTTATTTGACGGTAAATGAGAGAAACATTTGGAATTTATTTCACACTGTAACTTCTACATAATTTTTCAACGAACTTTAGAACAAATAATTGAAAATCTCCTTTTTTTAAAATTTAGAATATATAAAAATTATGTTAATGATATTCTATGTTTTAAATGGAAGTCGACTCATTTTAAGATTAAAAATTTAATTAGTTACTAAAAAATAAAGGAAAAGAAACTTGTGGAATGATTTTTTTTTCATTTAGAACAAAAAAATTCTGAGAAAGATTGGATAAAAGTCAGCGAGTCTTTGAACGTAACTTTATTTGCTTGGAATTTTGCATTGATATTTTAATGATATCTTACATTTCAGCATATTATTTCCGACTCTTTATCTCTTTTATACATTTCTAATTAATCAAAAGAAATGGTTTTCAAATGTTATGCATTTACATAATTAATCAAGCCACAACAATATGATAGATTCCTTGTCCAGAACAAAAATGTTCTGATATTAGTATATATATAATACTCGTAGACTGTGTGCTTGTGATACTTTTTTTGGATGATTAAGAACAATATTTATTCAAAGAATCACACAAAAGATGAAATAAATATACAATTATTGATATTTCAGTAATAATAGTCCCTTAACGGCCAATATAGTTACATTTTAAATTCTAGTCAAAAATTTTAGGGATTGTCTTCAGAAAACGATACCGAATATTATATTATCATGATGCAGCACTACGGATTTTTTCTAGAGACAAATAAAGCTATGTTACAATGGAGATAGAGCTTCTCCATTGTGATCTGTATTTCGCAATTTAATATCTCTTCATATGCCTTTAATATTTTGTTGCGTATTTGTGCTAGTTTCGGAGTCGACATTGTGTTTCCAATTTGCTTTACACTGGATATATCCTAATTGCACAATATCTTTTGTCTCATAATTTTTCCAACAGTCGGAAAGAAGAGTTGTTTCTTTAAAGTTTTTTTCTTATTTCGATTACGATTACACTACAATCGATCACAAGAATTAACGATAGACAATAGCTCTCTCTAGAGCATCCAAAAAGTTTTCTTTAATATTATTATCTGGAGATTTTACTATTTGAACTTACAATGAAAATCTTTTAAAGGTTAACTACTAAAAACTGAAAGTTTCAAGATACTAGTTGAAAATTTCAGCTTTTAGTGGTTAGGCTTTATCATCCGTAAAAAGGAATCGGTCTTCCTCAATTCTACAAAAAAATCTCAATTATATTTTAATAATTCCATACTTATACAACTGAATTCCGACAGTATGAACCAAGAAGGGTGGAACATGCTCGTTCAACATGTTCATTCTCCATTCAAGAATGCTATCATCATGTTGATCAGTTTACATGATGCCTACATTATGCCTACCGTTTCTTCAAGGAGAATAATATAGTTATTTTCAGTATGTCCTCAAAGCAACAGTCAAGTCTTGATGCACTGTGTAACTGAGCAATTAAAGCCTCATAATGATTCTTCAAAGGTATTGTGAGACATTGGCAACATTCTCGAGTGCTTTTAGCGATCATATCTGAAACTTTGCCTTTAATTTGGAGAATACTATATCCCAAAATTGTGATCAAAGAGCTACCTCTGCTTCTGGCTTGTCTAGTTTTTAATTCACCAAAAACTCTGCATCGCCACTCAATACTCAAACGATTCAATTCGGTGACCAACTTGTCTAGAGGTCAGCGTGTCTGACTGCGGAGAAGGAGGTCCTGGGTTCGAATCCCGGTTCGGGCATGGATGTACTTTCTCTCTCTGTCTATCCTGTCTTTGTCCTTTCCATGTATGAATGAGGTGTGAATGGTTGCCTACCCTATAAACGGGTACCTATGGCTTGTGTGTAGAGCAAAGTCGTACTCTTTCACCTTCATGGTGCTCTGATAAAAACGAAAGAAGCTCCCAATCGACTTAGTTCGCGTAGAGTAGCGAGCTTGGCTTGTCCAAGTGTCATTAGTAAACAACAACAACGATTCAATCCAGTCGTTTCAACTACAATCTTTGAAGTTGGAATCGTGTTCTTTGACAAAAGGAATTCCATACACAAATTTGACTCTAGAAACATGAATTGAAATACTTTTTCAAATTATATTTTGTAGCATTTTTTAATAGAAATAGATATTTCTATACATTGGAAAAATGTATTTGCAACTTTAATTTTGAACATTTCAGCGTGCTTTTTAAATCGTCTATATTTTACATTGATAATATTTTGTTTTATCATATCTTAAGAACACAGAGATGGTATAAAGTTTGCGGAGATTTTTTTACTTCAAGCTTGAATTCTGTTTGTGCAGATAACTTGCCATTTATTTTATTAGAGAAGTTTTGGCTTACTCACTTCACTACAATGGGTATCATGGTTCTCATATAATAGTTATATTGAATTGTTTTTTGATACTTTTAAGGGCTATATTAATTAAATTTTTTCAGACTGATAAATTATCGAAACACTAAAATTTTTATATCGTACTTATGGATTATCAATGCTATAAAATAATTTTTTTTCAATTTTTCGCGCAATTTAATATATACACAGAAATAAAGTCAATTTCAAACTTTTGATTCGTGTAAATGTAAAACGCATTTTTTGTAATGTAATGTAAAACGCATTTTATTCTAAACTATCTTATGCATATATAAAAAATTTAATTAATTAATAATCAATAATAATAAATGCAGTTATTTTTTAAAAATAAATTACTGTTGGAACATTAGATGAAAGAGAGATCCGAAGCAGTACAGATTTTTCTCTACACCATAACCATTAAGAAGATGTAATAATTTGAAAAGATGGAAAAGAAGCCTCGATTTTGGAGGGAAAGTATGCATCACTGCGTAAGCAACTTTACAGGGAATTTAAGTCAGCGTTTAATGAGAGAATGACAAACGCTCCCATCAAATTATCGATGTGAATCATATCCTGTGCCAGTCAGGGACAGACACCTTCATATAAATTTCATTTTATTCCCTGCAACCGTTGTTTAATTTAATAAAAATCAGTAGGCAAACGCAATAAAGATTGTAGAAATCTTGGCATCCTAAATGACAACTTTTTGGGCGTACAGCGAGTTAATATGCAGCAAACATGAAAAGTAACCATAATGTGACGTCAATAAGATGCTTACTGACATCATAGAGTGCACTGCATCATATTCTGAGCGTAAGACACTTAAATAGACGCTCAAATGACTGTTTAATGACCTCTTAACAGTGTCGTTAAAACTTGAAGATTTTTCACATTTACACCTCCTAAAGTGGGGTGTGTTATGCGTACCAATCATTGGAAATTATTCTTTGGAGTAATTGCTTTTATGAATATATTATTACGAGCATGAGTCTGCATTTCGTTTTCGTTAAATGAAAAACTATACACGGCGCACATTGATTGTTACTGTCTGATAAAAATTAATGGATGAATGTAGGAAGTTACATTTTTTTTTTAAAATTATAACAAATGTTTTTCAATGCTAATTATCAGCTGAGTAAATATTACGAAAATAGACTTATAAATTCAAAAGTTTCTTAAAAAAAATATTAGTTTTGATTTGAGTTTTAGTTAAACTATTTTAATTGGAAGTTTAAACTAATTTCTTGGAATTAATTTTGTGAACACTGAAAAATTTAATGTTAGATTCTTATTTTGTTTTGTTTGTGTAAATTTGTTATGAAATAATGTCACGCAAATTCTGGAGAAATAATATCATCTAAAATATTAAAAGAAATATCGTCATAAATTTGATACATGTTGTTGCGAATTATAAAAAAACATACGTGTCACAGGTTCACTGGGGCTTAGTTGTGGGTACTATGCCCGATTCTCATCACTAATGAACAATGGGAGAGTGATGTAACACTTCTAAATGCACATTTGTTGAAGTTGGAGCTTGAGGGTTTTCCGGGATTAATCCTTTACGATATGTGTATAATTTATTCTATTTATGAAAAGTTCTACCAAAATGTATTATGTAATTCATGTTTAAATTACTAAAAATACGCAGCTTTCACTTGTGAGGCCAACCGCTAAGTTGCATAATAATCACATATAATACGATAATTTCGACTGAATCGTAAGATACCGGAAGTAAAACTTATGCTAAATCTTAAAACCCAAAAGTTTCGTTTTTCTTCAATAGCGCACAGTACTATTTAATGCAATTTATACATATTTAAAGAGAAGGGTTTGGTGTAGAATTGGGTACCCCTTCGATTGGGGAAACATTTGGTGATAAAATTTTATTAATTTTAATTCACAGCTTTAGTTTAGCAACCATCGTGTCAATCATAAGTTGGTGGCAAAAAATCGTCAAATATTTCAAGGGGTACTGGATTGTAAGTTTTTAGTGAATAAAATCTGCTTCTTGGAAAAAAATTTTTCCCCAAAACTACTTAGTGCTTAAGTATGCATTGCATTTTATATACGAGCAGTCTTCAGATCCAAATTTCGTTTAGTTTGTCGAAATAAAGCCACTTTGTGCCATTAATTCAAGCGGATGGACTCTGAACTACAAACAATTGAACTAGGTTTAGGAATTGAAACCCTGAACTGCTAAACCGGAGATGAAAGCTAACCATTCAACTACTAGCTTAATTTTCAGATTTAAAAATGCAAAATGTTTTAATTTAAATAATTTAAAAGTACAAATATTATAATTTTTTAAGCTTATTTTTAGCATACGTAAAATATTTTGAAATTTTTGAAATTCATTGCATTTAAAATACATGCATCACTCAAAATACTTGTATTTTAAATTCAATGAATTTCATAAATTGTAAAGAAATTTGTCTTAAGAGTAAAAAATTGAAGAGACTTTAAACTACTGAAGCATACAGGATAAAAAAAAATTTCTTAGAAAATAATAATTCTTGACTTACTTATGGGAATTAATGTTTATCTATTAAAAATTAACTGATAATTAGTATTTAAAGTTTGGAAATAGGGGATAATGTAATACCTTTGTATCTTGTTTTTTCTAAGAAGAAAGAAGCTATGATCTGAGAGGAAGTGTTTTGAAAATGTCTGACCAATTTGTAGCACCCCTACCGTGAAAATGTGAAAGTTAGCTGTTCCACGTTGAAAAACTAAGTGAGATACGAAGAAAAAGTCATTTATGAAGCTTTGTGGACATTTGATGATTCCTACTTTTTACAACTTGAAGTAATGATTTATTCCTCTCTTTGTGGCTATAACTTTATAGCCAAAGTTATAGAATAGTCTAATAGAATATGAATATTTAAGAAACATGTACAGCGAGTACTGATACTTGAAAGAATTCCGATTCTGTTTCATCGTGCACTTCATCAGAGAAGAATTTTTTGCCTCCAACAAATCAAACCGATATTGATATGGTAAATCTCCACTGTTGTTAAAGTATCTAATGGCGATTAGTTACACTTTTCTGTGTATTTCGTGAACTAACTTTTAGAATGGACCCCAATGCTGCTTTACAATTTTGCGTCTGACACATCTTTTTGTTTTCGAAGCTACCCAATTTAACCGTTAAGAGAGTTGCAAGTTTCTTGTCTAGTTACACCTTTCTCTCTATAAGAGTATACCTCTTTCTATAAGCTCGATATCATTGTTATAATCATGGCTACAGGCATTTTAGAATTAAAGGGAATAAAAAAAGACCTTATTGGTCACATTGTATAATTCGTTTTCTTCTCTCTCTCTCTCTTTTTATTTTACAAAAAAGGACAATTAGCTACTTGATTTAACCGTTAAGGATGCTGCAGATCATCTAGCTATAACTGTATAAGATATATATATTTCTATAACCTTGCTATCATTATCATAACCGTAGCTACAGGAATTTCAGAATTAAAGGGGATACACAGAAAGCCTTAGTGGTCACACAGTATGATTAGTTTTTGCTCATTTGCACAAATTATCTAATTGCTCATTTAATCAAAATACTTTTTAAAAATGAAACTGTTATGGTTCTCAAAAAATTTATATAAACTTTAATTTCATATTCTACGTAAAAATAAACAACGCTCTTTGTATTAAATTCACTTTGACGTCTTAGTGGTAATCCCTGACGACCTAAGAACTTCTTTTGAGCACAATTACCATAGAGGCCTACATTAAATATTTCACACATCCAACAAAAAAATTTAAATGTGCCAATTTCTTTTTGCTTCCATTCGCTTTCACTGGAATTCAATTTCGTAAAATTGCTTTTTCTCCTTTAGTTAACCTCAGGTGACCTTGAACCATCTTCGCAGCCTCTTCTTGAAAAATGGTATAGGGCACAACAAAAGAGCTCGGCACGTGCGCGTGATGTTCGCTTCAGTTTCGCAAAACGCGCCATGAACATTTGCATCTGATTTGTATTCCGGCCGAAATTCTCAATCCGACACCTCTTTGGCACACATTTTGAAAGCCATCGAAAGAGGATGAACCCTCTGAGGCTGCAAAAAGCAATATGGCGAAATGTTTTTCCATTGTTCTACTCCTCAAGTTTCGAGATCTTTTCACACTTGCTGCTTAAGTATGCAGCGTTTGCGCCTCTTGACACCAACAAAAACAAGGGAAAGGAGGTCGAAGGCTTATGAAAACACGGACTGTCTTTCATTTATACTCCTTACCATAAAAGAGCACTTTTAATTTATTATTAGACGTGGATACATCATTCGCGAGCGCACAAATCTTTGAATTATAGTGTAAAAACAGATTCAAGATTTAAGAACCAGATTTCCTCTAGAGGGGTATATATTCCTAATTTTAAATATTCATTTTATGAACATAAGCGGTTAAAATATAATCTTGCAATTAATAAAAATTGATGTATAAATATACTAAGTTTATACATTTAAAGATACAAACTACTTAAACATTTTAAGATAAAATTTTAAAAAACTAAAATTTAATATATCATAAAGATCAAGATAGAAAGACCAATGGATGAATTATTCTTGTATTCAAAAGGTAATAGGTTCGATATAGGATCCAGCTGAAGATCTTACTAAGAGAAACATTACACGATAGGAACTGCTTCAAATTCACTATCTTGTAATGGTTCGATATAGGATCCAGCTGAAGATCTTAGTAAGATAAACATTACACGATAGGAATTGCTTCGAATTCACTATCTTGTAATGGTTCGATATAGGATCCAGCTGAAGATCTTACTAAGAGAAACATTACACGATAGGAACTGCTTCAAATTCACTATCTTGTACCTGATATGATGCCACGTGTTTCGAATTGGCAGCCGATTAGTAAGTGTTCAACAGTTTGTGGGTTCGATTCCTGTCTCGAACGTGAATGCTCTTATTCGGAGTCTTTTTTAAACAGTAGTTTTCGGCGCAATTAGCCATAGTGTGTAAAAAGATGAAAAAAAGGGAATAAATGTTTGGTTGACATAAATTGTTGAAAAATCAAATCCAAACCAACATGACTCTGTGTGCACAGGTGGGTGCCAAGCACAGGTGTCGACTTCATCACTTGACCTTTTATAAAGGTCAAGTGATGAAGTCACTTGAAGATTCTCAAGATTACATGAGGTGTTTGTATTAAGGTGCTTCGGTCAGCAGAATAAGCCTGTAGCAATAACCTCAATGAAGTTAAAAATTAAAGTGGCAGATATTGAACTAAATTGTATATTTCAGTTTGAATTTAATAAAAATATAATGATTATTTTAATAATATAATTAAGACAATTAGTTAAAGTAATTGCTTGATTACATTAATAAAACAAAACTGCTCTGTATATTTAAAATATGATTTATAGGAAACACACTTGCAACTATAGCATGCTAATTTTCGAAATGGGCCACTCGAAACCTTGAAGTGCTTCAACTTTGAAATATATATAAATAAATTTCATTTATTTAAATCTTCATTCTAAAACCACGTAAGACATCTGAATGCAAAATTGCAATTTTATTGTAATAGAACTAAACTATTCTTTCTGAATATAAATATGCTTAATGAACGCAATATTCATTATTAAAGCGAGCATAAGTTTAAACAAATAATATAGTATAATTTAACATTACATCTAGAGTTTTTATTAAATTTATAACTTCTATATATAATAAGAAATTAATTCTCCCAACCTATGCATAATATATTTATGTATATATTTTATGTACATCACGCACTTATCTATAAATATATTAATTTATCACGACAAAATAAATAATTGTTTTAATGCCAAACTTTTTTAAAGCTTATTTTATATAAAATGGTTATTTTGAAATTTAATATGTCATTAGTTTTTATCTAAAAAAATATTTAATTAATAAAATATAGCATTTTAGAGAAATATGCGTAAAATTATTTTAATTCAACATAAAATATAGAAAAATAAGTTCAATGTATTTTCATTACTATATCATGCACAAATATTATATTCTTTTTAGGTTTTTAAGTTATTAAAATAATTAAGGATATAGATAAAGTGTATATATCCCGTCAAAATGCATTAAAATGATTTTCGACGAATGCTTTTATAGATTTAAACGTATTTTCTTATGTTGTTCCTTTTTGGCTGTCTTTTCCATGAAGCAGCGTGGTCTTGTAGTCAAAAAAATAACCAAAAGAATCACTGAAATGAAATAAACACTTTTGTGGAAATGCTTTTATGGGAGCCAACGAAGCCGTACAAAATTGAATCTTCTATCAAAATGCGTAAGAACGGGATTTGAGCTAACATAAACATGGCATAAGTAAATGGACATTTTATGGGAACATTTTTTTCTCATGTCATACATGAGAAAAAAATTTCATAAATTCATTCAATTTCATTCAATTCAAAAAAAAATTCATTCAAAATAAAAAAAATAAATTTAGAGCCTGTCCTACAGCAAAAAAATCATTTCTAAAAATTCTGTTAGGCTTCGTTATTTGTCACTCAATGGTAATTGTTTTATAACTCTAGGGGCTAATTAGGCTGAGATCTACGGTTTATATATGATTTCGAACCACTATAAGGATTCTATCCAAGGTGGGAGTCAAGCCTAATTATATGTTGAACCGAAAGCAAGTGCACCAATCATCGGTTATCATCTCGGCCTAAAATTCCTGATACCAAACAAGAATATTTTTTGAAAAACTTGTTAATGAAAACCTTCATTTAGGAAAACATTTTCTAAAAACTAATTCTTAGATTTTATTTATTGTTAATTAATACAAGTATCATGTATATAAATTAGAAAAAATGAAAATATTTGTCATTTGACATTAAATGTTTATAATTAGTAAATACATTCCTATGCGGAACTTGGTACATAGATATACAAACTCAAAAATGGATTTAGAGAACTTGAAAAACTTTTAATTAAATTTCCAATAAAATTGTTTCTTGAAAATTTTTCAATATTATTTTAATTGAATCTTGAAATTAAGAAAAATTATTTTTGTTGAGTTTGAAAAAAATAGTAATTTAACTAAATATCTTCCCATATTTTCATCTCAGGTCTTGCTAATAGTTTATTATGCAATAATTAAATTAGTTTATTATGCAATAAGTAAAAATTAGTTCTGATATGAAGGGAATTATCAGTTCCTGAAAGATAAGGTAATGATTGTATTTGCACTTCAACTAATACAAAAAAGAGTCATTAATTGTGACGAAGCACATTTCCCGTCGGTGGATAACTGAACGACCAAGTATCCTACAAGTGATTTGATAAGTAGGTTCAGTTAGCCCTAGTGATAGGACAGTAGTCTTTAAAGTGAAAGGTCCCTGATTCAATCCTGAGATGCATTGGACTGCCAGCTCGCTTGGCCACTTCGAGAAGGAAGTGTCTGACGAATGCTCACCATGGAAATTCCAAACTAGCATAAGGTTTTATTAATTGCGTTCTCTGGTTTTATCACACAACGCATCGTACAAACTGTCTTATTATTTAACTCTTAACACACTAAATAAAAAAAAATACTAGTTGATTTCAAACCTTCTTCTGGAGCATGGAAAAATGCTCGCGATGTATCATTAATATAACTATGGAAATTATTTTTCTTGACGTGTTTCTTGGGATTAATAGCATACGATTTCATAGTTATTTGCTAAATGCGAGAAAAATCGAGTAAAACGTTAGTAGAAATGCGTATTATCAGAATAAAACGCTTTCAGTGAAGTAATCTCTAAGCTGGATAAACAGAAGAGAGAGAGAGATTGAGAGTGTTGTCCCTTTCATTACAGTTTAAGCAATATAATTTCTTTCTTGTGCAGTAAATAGTCTTGCCACTTTTTGAATTCATTTAATCCTGTCTGTTTTTTTTTGTTTTTGGTTTTACTAATGTATTCCTTAACATAATAAATTTTTATGATTGCATACTAAAATATCCATATGAGAAACCCTAAATCGCGTTAGAAACTATTCATGCAAATGTAGTATAAGGAAAAAGGCATATTAGCAGACTAGATCATTTTCAGTAACATAATCTGTAATTTAAACAATAGTGCTATCTGTATCATGCCATCAGCAGAATACTTGTGAAGGCACTAATATTTCTATCAAGTCCTTTTAATCCAATCATGTCATTCACCTGATTTTACTAACGTATTGCATTTTTATGATCACACATTAGCTGGTCATTATGAGAAACAATAATTTAAGTATGATATAAGTGTAAGATGAAACGCGCGTTACCCGAGTAGAAATCTCTTTAGATACTTTTTTAACCAGGCAGCACAGATATCCTATCATTTTTCAATAAAATGAAAAAATTCAGTTATCTTTTACCAACTTGGCTGCATATTAATGATATCAATATAGTTAAAAAGTAACCTGTAAGTTGAATATTTCCAATTCAACTGCACGGAAATGCCATCAATTTCAGTTTAAATAAGTTTTTCAGATCAGGATTTGCTATCATGGCTAAACCAAAAGTGCCATCAATTTCAATTTGAAAAACTTTTTCAGATCAGGATTTGCCATCACCGAAAGTGCCATCAATTTAATTCCAACGCCAGCAGCATAATGCCGCTGGGTAGCCATTCTAATCCATTTAATTGGTTTTAAATATCAAGCAACCAATCATTTTCAACTATGTAAAGAGCATTACGAGACTCTTCTTGAAGTTTTTACAATAGTTACATAAACTTCCAAGTGTTGATAGAGTGTGTTTTGTCGAGATGGCTCGTACCAAGCAAACTGCCCGAAAGAGCACAGGCGGGAAAGCTCCAAGGAAGACATTAACAACCAAGGCTGCCCGTAAAAGTGCTCCAGCAACTGGTGGCGTCAAGAAACCTCACCGTTACAAGCCAGGAACAGTTGCTTTGAGAGAAATTCGACGCTATCAGAAAACCACAGAGCTCCTGATCCGGAAACTCCCGTTCCAGAGGCTGGTCAGGGAAGTTGCCCAAGACTTTAAGGCAGACTTGAGGTTCCAAAGCTCTGCTGTCCTGGCATTGCAAGAGGCAAGCGAATCTTACTTGGTCGCCTTGTTTGAAGACACAAATCTTTGTGCCATTCATGCCAAGAGAGTCACCATCATGCCGAAGGACATGCAACTTGCTCGTCGTATTCGTGGTGAACGTGCTTGATTTTTACCATGGAGGAAACTAAACTAAGCTAGACTGGTATTCTAATTCATTAAATGTGGTTCAATCAATAACTTATAAAATTTATATTAAGAGAACAAATTATACTAATTATTTATAGTGACGAATAATATTTTTAAATATTTTATATGAAATCTTTATTTTAATAGGCATCAATTATTGTCTTTTCATAATGTTTTTGTCTTAAAATCTGTACTTCCTCACTTTTATATTATGGATATCTTATGAAGTGCTTAGTTTCTATATTAAAGATCAAAGAAAACTTGTCAGAGTTCTTTATTTAGTGAAAGAAAAGTAGGAAACAATTTTTAAGGAATAAACTTTTTTGAATGTTCCTGAAGCTTAAACATTAGCCTTAAGGGATTATCTAATTACTACTCTGAATTTTATCATTAAACAGATATAAATATTTCTTCAATATTAAATTGTGATTTGTAAATTCTGTTCTTGAACTCTGGTTTGTAGCAGTAAATCTAAATTTTGATTATGGAACGCGGTATCTTAAATTAGAGGTATTTTAGTTTTCAAACAAATTATTGTAGTTATTATTTTAGGAAGTGTGCTTACCGTTTGTCAGAATCAAAATGATATACGAGGGAAGATATTTTAGGCACTATTAATTATATATTTTAACTAACTTTAGCTATAATAAATGGTAAATAATTTATTAAAAGATAAATTATTTTGGTATTTTTTTCTCAATGATTTTGCTATTATTCTTGGAGATCTTTTCCTCATACTTGGTATCACGAGTAAAAATGGAATTGATTAATTTATAAAATTGAAAACGTACTTATAACTTTATAGTTTATAAGCAAGGCTTTTTTCCAGTTCATTTTATTAATAGCATTTCTCTTATATTTTGAGCCATAGTTTGTAATTTCAATATGTTTTATGGAAGTGGAATAAAAAACATAATTAAGATATATAATATAATCTTAAATTTAAAATTTTTTAAAAATCAAATTTTAACTTTAAATTTATAATTATATAATAAATAAGAATAGAATACATAATATATATTAAAACATATAATTAAAATATATAAACCACTACTAAAACAGTGTAGGACAGAAAAATAAATATTTTGTAGGAAAAATTCTTGTTGGGATTGAAGAAAAACTGGTAACAAACTTATTCTTACAGCAGATTTTTTTTATTCCTTTAAAACTCTTTTTTACTGTTTAATGGCTGCGATGTTAACCTTTGAAAATTTTAGCATTTAAGTTTAATATTTATTCCAATATAACCATAATGTGTTCATATGGGTAATTAAGAATTTAAAACGAAACTATCAGAGAACATTGGATAACTAGTGAAAATACTTAATAGCACCCAGCTCTTTGTTGTTTAATTCCATTCTAAACTTGGGATCTGCAAACGTTAACTATCGAGGAGTTTTAAATAGTCTAGACTTTTGTGGTGTTTCCATAATCTTGTAGATAGGCAAAAGTGATTATGAAAGCACATTGCATCAATGTTCGTTGACGTAGTTATGGGTGCAGTGAAACAACCAATCTTGGATGATTTTGAAATTAAAACTCAATTTAGAAATATCGAAATTTTCAATTTTGATATAATAATTTTTATTTTATTTTGTAACGAAGTTTTCAAATGAAATCTGTTGACAGATTAGTAAAATCTGAATGCTTTAATTTAATGTTCTTGTATAGGTTATCTATAGAGATGGTTTTCGGAATCATTTCAGTATCATGTTGCTTTGGATGGATACTTGCTCATCATGGGCTGTGAAAGGAACATGGCTCTCTTTAGAATGAAAGCTTCAGCGTTCAACTTCTACCTTTGCAAAAATAAGTGGTTATCGTGATTTTTTTCGCGTGTACGAGTTTGTTCCATAGTAAATAAAAAATAATAATAAACTAGGTAAAAACTCCAATGCGCTTGAATTTTGACACGAATATGGCTCTCCGTTTGAAAAGCTCTGAATTGAGCAAGCAGTTAATTAGTATTTTGAATTCCAACAATTCTATTTAAATTCGATAAATCCTGCACAAATACTTGTAGTATCAGAAATTAACTTAAAATTATAACTTTACTTTTGTTCGCGATTGGCTTTAAAAGACTTGAGTAAGAGAACCAAATCAAACTACAGTTAAGAATGATAATCAATGCCGTCTCTTTTTTCTAACAAGGACAATATTGGAGTTTTCGATTTCTAAATCACTGAAAAAAATCGACCAGTTGTAAAGAGGTTTTGATATTTTGAATTTGTAAATTCTCAAAAGCTAAATTCTGCCGTTCCCTAGTCTAATTTGTTGAATACTTTATCAGAGTTTTAGAAATTTCAAATATTCAGAGTTCGTTAACTGTATATAATATTGATTTTCTGTAACGTATCAATTTAATCAGGAATTAAGTTGTACGAGATTTGAGAATCATTAGCTAGCAAACAATGGAAAAACTTACATTTTGATGCATAAATTTAATATGTTGTTGTTGCGCATGCCCCCAAAGGCCAGCAGCGCTAGACCAGGTCCATGACGTTGTACACTCTACAATAATCCAAAACCGGAAGAGGGTCGTCAACCAAGTCCTGCCTGGAGAGCCATAGGCACTCAAGGATATAGTTCAGGCGAAGCCTGCTCGGTAGAGAAGTTGGTACAGGTTTCAAATGTATTTAATATGTAGAAGCTACTAACGTTCAGTAATGATTTCGATGTAATACATCACAGATGATGAAAGCAATGGTGATCAATACCAAATTTATTTTTAAATTTTGAGTATATTCATGAATTCTGAAACTGAGGGTGTCGCTCTAAATTTAATTCTTTAAATACCAAATTCCTCTCATTGAAAGTGAAAGGATGGAAAATTTAGTAAATTATGAATTCTAATTTAATCTCTTTAAAATAACAACATTGGCTTATGAAAAGGGAAAGTAATTTTACTTTACTTAAGCCATTGTAATGCAGTAAAATTTTCTAAATTAAAAATGTGATGAAGTTAACTTCAACAAAAGAGTATTTCCCTACAACTGTAGTTCTAAATTTGAAATGTCACTGAATTGGCATCTGAGTAAAGGTTCGGAATTTACATAAAATCTATTCGAATCTATTTAAAATTTTTCTTCCCCCTCCCACAAAAAAACAAAACAAAAAAAAATGAATTTAACTCATGTAAACGTTAAATTTCACACTTTAATTTACTTATAACAATATTTGGATTAAGAATACTATTTTATGTAATATGGTGTACATTTTACACACACACACTATTACAAAATCATAATTTATATTTGTATCATCAAAAGTCTTAGAAAAAATTCTTTTACTTTGTGTACTTTATTTTTGGTTAGGTTCTCATAATATATACCTAATAATTTTAATATTCTTTTCGAAAAAATAAGATAAATGTGTTTTTACATTACTTAACACATTTTTCTTATATAATAGCACAGAAACAACTGCTGTTTTAATGTTACTTGTTTTACTAGTGTTTTCTGCTTCAGAAGTATAATTGTGTTATTTGATTTAAACACAAATTCTTTTATTTTTACGGTAAAAATATTGTAAAATTTACCAATATTCTTGCAAAATTATTAATACTAAAAACTGCTCTTTATTTATTAGTATTTTTAATCAAATGACAACGCACTCTTATTACAACACGTATGAACCAGTTAATGTAACATCTTAAAAAGCGATGATATTTTTCCCCTGTATTTTCTATTATGCTTTCATCTGCTTTTAAAATTTTTTGTTAATTTTTTTATTAACACTCAATTCTCTTTAACTGTGTTTTTAAAAACTTGTTTTACAAGTGCTTAGTTCTATTAAAGTTAAATTGCAGTATTCACTTTTAAAAAATATCGTTTGATAATCGAAAAGAGCGCCATTTTGTAGAAATATGAGTTAACTATTTTGAATGTTCAATATCCTGCTGTTGTTAACATTATTTTCAGTACACTTTCATTTATGAAATCTTTTATCTATTTTAAAATATCACCTTATATTTCACCAACAACGTACAGTTTTAAATGTGCTTTAACGAAAAAATTTTACAAATGCTTAGTTCTATGAAAATTTATTATATGTGAATAATTCTATTTAATGTTGTTTGGCAACAGAAGCCAGCAGTATTTTGTTGCAATATGAA
Organism: Latrodectus hesperus; assembly: GCA_037975125.1. Lineage (NCBI taxonomy): Eukaryota > Metazoa > Arthropoda > Arachnida > Araneae > Theridiidae > Latrodectus > Latrodectus hesperus. Next base: position 96,106,757 of record CM075856.1, on the reverse strand, counting down.
TAAACTATTTTTGCAGCAATAAACCATCTCCAGTTATCTTCCAATGTGAGCTACAAGCATCTTAGTATAGAGCTCCACACAAAAATGTTCGCCAACTTTTACAGCACATTATTTAGTAATTGGAAATTTCATTTTTTATTATCTATTTTAAAAATTATCGATAATAATTCGTCATTAATTGTTCTTTAACCCAAACGTTTTGCGAGTGCTTTGTTCAATTAAAGCTAAATAAAATTATTTTTTTAGATAAATGATAAATGTTTTATAATAAAAAGTGGTATTTTATTGTAATGTGAATCAATTATTTTTACAGCCCACAATGCCTTGTAAACAAACTTTTCCGCTCACTTTTCTTTATGTGATTTCTTATCTATTTAAAATATTTTTGCCGATATTATTTCTTCACCAACGCACAATTCTTTTGCAACTTCCGGTAAAATTTATTGTGGAACACCTGCGAAAATCCATTATTTTGGTCGCAGACTCTGTTTGGCGGGAATATTCTCTATAGACACACACTGCTTAGAAATACGCCCTTCATCAAGGTTACAGAACTGTGTGAATCATAGCAGAGCGGTGATTCCCACGTGCTAACGGTAGCACTATTGATTTAAATTTTCTGTCATTAACAGACATTCAGTCGCTCAGGTGGTGTCAACGTTTATTTCGAACACGTCACGAGAATGTGTGAATAAAAGTTTTAACGGTGTTTTTAAATAAGTCAAAAAGTATGTGGGTGTAGAAATCTTAGTCTTAAGGTTGGTTGTAAATTCTTCCTAAGCACACAAGCAATGAATCGCGTTGTAAAAATGAAATAAAATGAGAAATTATTCTTGTGCAGTGTATCATATATCTTCACTCTTTATTTGGCATTCTGTTACCAAAGATAGGGTTGCTATGATTTTATCTGAATCCTTAAGGATTTTTGTTCCTCAATTTTAACATTATTATAATAATAAATCTTTAAATTTCATATTTTTGTTATCCTCAGACGCATTTTATTGAATCAATGCATGTAGAATAAAAAGGTACTTGTGTAAACTTCTGTCGAACAAGAAAAAAATGCGCTTTGAAGTATGAGTTTTTGATAACAAATTACACATCAAATATCGCTCTTTGATAAAAATTATTTGTGTTTCTTAAAACAAGACTTCAACTCTAATAATTATTTTTTTACTTTTTTCACCACAAAATGATAAAAATTTGGTACCATCCTGCTACAGAGCTTAATACGAATAGCTTCAGCCACCAATACATAATTTTAGGTTTTTCAATTAAATAGCCATTTTCGATGTCATTAAAATTATAAATGAAGAGCCTTTATTTATGCAAATAAATGGTTACAATTATTTTAGTCATATCTCCGAAAACATTTTTAATCTTTCTTGTAAAAAAATAACTTTTGTATTAATTCTCATTAAATAGAACAATATGGAACGATTTGGTTTTAGTTTATCAGAATTTGGAACAGTTTTTTTCTTCGACGGAATCTTTCACATGTATCAATAAAATACTACAGTTTGCATAGATTCTAGGTTTGTTAAAAACAAGTTTGCAAGATATTAATGTTTTCATTGATTAGATTTGTTGTTAAAAAATTGAAAACTAAATTTTGGGCCAGTGGATTATTTACAACAAAAACATTAGAATGATAATTCATATGAGAAATTCGTTGTAGATCCCATTTGCATGCGGGGTGTTTGTAGTAATTCCAAAATTGTCTCGTTATCGTTATTGTTCTATAAGTTGTTCTAAGTTATTTTTCATGTTCTATTAGTTGTTTTAAATTGTTCTAAGCTGTTCTCAATTGTTATAAGCTATTCTTATCATATCATCTAAATCATCACCTATCCCCATTGTATTGTAGCAGTACTATAATAAATGTTATAACTATGTGCGTATACTAGGGACAAAGCTACTGGCTATTTTTTGCTTAAAGCTCTAACTTAATCCAAAAGAATCTAAAAATGTAATCCTTATTCAGACAGTGTATAAATTCTATGTACAAATATTCCCATAAGAAATGACCGAGTTCTTTGAAAAATATGCTATATGGGCTTGTCAAATAAAATGACTGCATTAGGAATTCAGAGCACTGAAATATTTATATATGTTTTTATGCACAAGTAATAATAGTGGTAATTCGGATTTTAACTGTTGTTAAATGGATTAATATTTTTTGATATTCTATGGTTGCCGAAAGTTATTTTAACATATCCAAACTACAGTTGTGTATGTTGTCTTCTTTGAAGACTTTTCTTTGATTGCGGGCATTAATGTATCGCAAGAGAGGAAACCTGGAAGTACTCCGAAAACCCATTCCCATAGATTTATCTGCAGGAATAAGAGGCACAACTTCAGAGAAGGATCAGGTCTAGATCTTATATTTCAAAGACAGTGTTCTGAGAACTATGCCTAGGGGAACCAAAGTCCGTACATATTGATGATAATAGAGTCCTGCACATGCTTAAAGATAATTTCTCAATGACATCGAAAAAAATAGTCACAGCATTATTGATATCATCTAAATATCAGTAAACTTTCTGTCTTGCAAACAACTCGGTAAGTCATCTGTACAATTATTTAAGGACAAAACGTTCAGTGAGATTGAGTTGTTGTCTTTGCTATCATCGCCACTTTGTTTAATGATTGTCACTACGAATACTTTGTTATTTTCTTTTCTAAATAGAGTTTACTCTGCCATTATGTAGACTCCAATACTTTTCGTGCAATATACCATGTGTATGATTTCATACAAGGTTATATAAATTACTATACATTTATTAAAATTATCTCTCACTTATTGCCAATTAAACTACTGTCAATTCTGCTATCATAAATGTATTGAAATTTTGTGGCACCAAATACTTTATTATTTATTTTATTGTACTGAAGTTCACCTTTATTAGTCTCGTTTACTGAATTTGATTCTGATACATTTTATGTTCCCTTGTCAACAGTTATTTTTAGAAATTTTCACAAAAAGAATGGTTTCCTGATTAAAATGCCACTGTTGCAAAATATCATGGCATTTTTAGATAGCACTTATATACCAAACAAAAAATAATCTTTATTGTTTAGCTTTATATTTTCTTTCTAATATCAGTTACTAAAAATCATCTGGTTACCTAAATTATAATTTTTATTTTTTCTGGTAATAAAGGTGATTCTAGCTATCAAGTACTATATCATAACCAGAGGATCACTTTTATTACACGAATTTCGCTAGTCAAACTTCATAAGTCCTCACTATCATGTACATAATATTTTAATGAGCTTTTTTTTCATTCTTTTGAAGTCCTCATCACCATGTATACATTAATTTTTAATGAAATTTTTCCTGTAAATAATTATGATTACAGTCAATATTTGAATATTTATCCTTTTGTTAGTCTAAAAATAGGGCAACCAATAGTTATAGAATTACATTCATGATTCAGCTGATTTGGTTTCTATATATCTATTACGCTAACTCTGATAATTCTGAAGTTATCTTCCAAGGAAACTATTACGTGAAAGGCACATTAAAAAATAGAAATTCGGAAACTCATTAAAAATATTTCATTTGTTATTAATGAAGAGTTAATAAGTGGCATCTGTGTGTGGTAAGAGAAAACTATAATTGTTAGAGAAAAAGCTTGGAAATTCTGATTGAAACACGTGATAGGAATGGTTTTCATTAATATTTTTTTAACCATTAAAAATCCTTAATATAATATTATCATCTTTTTTCTCTACTAATTAGTTAAATGTCAGGAATTTCATTTTTTTATTCTATTTCCTTTGTAGTTTTCAGCCTTCAGCCTTTATAAATTCGATTCCTACTTTGAGATTCGATAAGTTTGGAATCCACTTACATGGTAACTCATTAGTGGATTTAACACACCTACGCAAAAATAGATCGTATAATAATAAACACAACAGCTAAGTTAAGGATAGATTAAGAAATAAACTAGTAAAAAAAATTTTTAATGTAATATATAATTTTGCCGAAGCAACTATTGCTTTTTTAAGGAATGAAAAGAAATTTAGAATGCCAAAGTAATCATACATTTCCATGTATTTCGTAAATAAAATATTTTCTTATATAAAGAGATAATTTTATTATTTTAATAATAATATAGTTTAATTTAGGAAAAATAAATTTATAAATTGAACACGAAATGGTTAACAATTGAATAATATTATTGCACTATAATCATATTTCACACTATTTATAAAAAAAATATGACAAAATGTCCCATACTCTTTCATATAAGTGGTTATCGTAATTGATTTTTATTTCTTGAAGATATAGTTATTTCCGATGTTGTTTTCATTTATTCATAAGAATATAGTTATAAATAAGAAAAAGCTCAATAATTCTTGTTGTATCGTAATTAATTCTGCCCATTTATTCGTCGAAATTACATTTATAATTATAAATGTTTTTGCTTACTTACTGCTAGAAATTAGACTCTTGAAATTACGTTTTTATGATAATTTTGTTGATGAAATCTTCTCGAAAGACAAATAATACACACATACATTAGAGAAATTATTTATGTGAGATACAAAGGAAAATGTTCACTTTTTATTTGCCCCGTGAAACTAACAACACCAAACAAAACATAAAAAAAATATCGTACAATACATGTGCCAGGCAAAATTTGAAAATAGAAAACTACCTTAATGAAATTTTATACATCAAAATGTGTTTGAAGTCCTAATTATAAATTTTAAAATAATATTTGCTCCAATTTTTGCTGTTCCTGAACAATCGGTGTCTGTGACTTCATTCCTTTGATGAGTGGAAGGTGGTAATTAAAAGGGGCCATGTAAGATGGCTGTGGAACGTAACCAGGAATTTCAATTGGCACCTTCTCCTGCAGGTACTTAGCGCTAAAACTTTCCAGAGACATCTTCTGTTGAAGGGGTTCGTCCGGTACTTGAGACAATTTCACTTGGCTAGGTAAAGAACTTTGCTCGACCACGTCGTCGATTTTCACTTTCAACTGCTTCTCACTACCGTCAGCTATTGGCGCTTGAACAGACGAAGAAGATTCTTCAAATGGAAGTTGCTTAAATTGTTCTATTTGTGATATTGGTTCTTGAACTTGAGTTATTTTCTGTTGTTCGAAGGATGAACCATCAGAGAACACTGATTTGACTTTTTCTTGGGCCACAGATGAGGAACCATCTTGCGCTTGAGAAGGACGAGACAATTTTGATCGGGAATTAAAACGGGAAGTTTCTTGGAAAGAGCTGGTCAAAGCACCTTGGTTGAAAGGAACATCAGATGACCCAGCAACAGTTCGTGAGCCTGTTGAGTCTTGGGAATCTCTCCTGGAGCCAAGAGATTGCGAGGAAGGAATTTTATATTTCTCTGCAGAATCTGATTCCAAGGGAATTTCAACAATTCCACCAGTGGAAAGGATATTTTCAATTTCAGCCTCAGTAAGTGTTAGAGAGGGTGCACCAGATGCACCAGGAACAACAATTGGTTTGTTAGATGTTAAAACAGCTGTGTTGGAAGAGCTTCGGGTAGTGCTGGAGGTTGCTGGCTTTCTCTGATCTGTAGATACTGATTGTATATTTGATCTGGTATTAACATCGACTCCTGAGCCCCTGCTTACTGACGGCTTCCTTTGACCAACAAAAGAATTTGTAGTGCCAACATATCCTGTTAACTTATCAGCTGGGAATTCTACGATACCACCGGAAGAAAGTATTTTTTGAATTTCAGATTCAGTTAAAGAAAATGATGCTCCTCCAGGTCCACCTGGGACAACAACTGATTTATCAACTTTACCAGAGACACCATCTTCCCTTGCTCCTGATGATGTAGAAGTTCGACTGCCAGAAATGCCTTGTCTCTGAGATACTGCAGAAGAAGTTCGTGTTGCAGTTGTTCTCGAGCTTGTTGCAGGTGTTCTTGAGCTTGTAGCTTGAGATACAGATTGTACACTAGATCTGGTACCAACAGTGCCTACTGATGGTCGTCCTTGGCCTACTAAAGTATTTACACTGCTAACGGGACCAGGCAAATTACCCTCAGGAAATTCTACTATTCCTCCAGACGCGAGTATCTTTTGAATTTCAGATTCAGTTAAGGAGAATGATGCTCCCCCTGGTCCTCCTGGAACAACGACAGATTTATCAGCTCCACTATAGATACTTGTTCCACTAACTCCTGATGAAGTGGACGTTCGACTGGTAAAGGTAGCTTGCCTTTGAGATACTGTTTGTGAAGTTCCTGTTGCAGGTTTTCTCGAGCTTGTAGCTTGAGATACGGATTGTACATTTGATCTAGTGTCAACAGTGCCTGCCGATGGTCTTCCTTGACCAACAAAAGTACTCACAGGACCAGGTAAATTGTCTGCAGGAAATTCTACTATTCCTCCAGAGTTAAGTATTTTTTGAATTTCAGATTCAGTTAGGGAGAATGATGATCCTCTGGGCCCTCCTGGAACAATAACAGATTTGTCAGCCATCCTTGATGTATCAGTTCCACTAACCCCAGATGAAGTAGAAAATTGACTTCTAAAGTCAGTCCTTTTTTGATCAGCTTGAGATGAAATGCTTGTTGCTGGTTTTCTCAGACTAGTTTCTTGAGATACAGACTGTGTGTTTGTTCTGGTAGTGACAGCTGCGCCAGAAACTGTGCTGGTGGTTGGTTGTCCTTGCCTTACATTAGCATTACCTGCAAAGCTAGTTGCTGAGTCTGAAGGAAATTCTATGACTCCTCCTGACGAAAGTATTTTTTGAATTTCTGATTCAGTTAAGGAAAAAGATGCCCCACCAGGTCCTCCTGGAACAGGTATAGGCTTCATAGATGTTCCTGTTTGACGTGTTCCCGATAATGTTGATGTTCTAAATGCTGTTTGTTTTTGGTCAACCACTGCTGACTCTTTCGTTGCTGGTGTCTTGGGTTTTGTAGATTGAGTTAATGATTGCACATTAGATCTAGAACCAACAACACTACTAGTTGTAGATTGTCTTCGACCACCAAAATTAACCTGTCCTGTTGCTTCATTTGATGGAAATTCTATTATACCTCCAGAGGAAAGTATTTTTTGAATTTCAGATTCTGTTAAAGAAAATGATGCCCCTCTTGGTCCCCCTGGAATTGGTATAGATTGACCAGCTGTTCCCGATACGCGTGACTGCCCACTTATTGATGAAGTTGTTGTTTGGGTTCTAAATGAAGTCTGTCTTTGACCAACTGAGCTTGAAATTCTCGTTGTTGGTTTTCTTGGGCTTGTAGCTTGAGATGCTGTTCGCAAATTTGATCTAGTATCAACTGCTCCACCAGAAACTATATTTGCTGTCGGCTGCCGTTGTCTGCTTGCGATATTAATATTACTTACTGAACCAGGTACCGAATCTGAAGGAAATTCTATCACACCTCCCGATGAAAGTATTTTTTGAATTTCAGATTCTGTCAAAGAAAATGATGCCCCTCCGGGCCCTCCAGGCACCACTACTGATTGTCCAGTTGTTCCAGTTATTCTTGTTCCACTAGACCCTGACGATGTTGAAGTTTGACTTTTAAAAGTTGTCTGTTTTTGAACATCTGCTGAACCCCCTGTTGTCTGTTTTCTTGATCCTGTACTTTGCGAAAGCGTCTGTACATTATTTCGGACACCAATTGTTCCACTAGGTGCCCTACTTGACAAAAGACGATCAGTAGTTCCCGTTGTTCCGTCAGCAGGGAATTCTATTACTCCACCAGTAGATAATATTCTCTGAATTTCAGATTCAGTTAAAGAAAATGTTGGTCCACCTGGTCCTCCCGGTACTACAATAGACTGTCTAGCTCCTCCTGATATTTGTGCTCCAACTGTACCTGATGATGATGAAGTTTGACTTTTAAAAGTGGTTTGCTTTTGATCAATGGCAGTTGAAATGCGTGTTTTTGGTTTTTCTGGTCTTGCAGTTTGGGAAATCGATTGTACATTAGCTCTTATACCTACAGTTGCTCCTGGTGTACCACCTGTTTGTCTCAGCCCAGTAACAGGACCAGATGGTCTTACTGCTGTGTCTGAAGGAAATTCTAATATACCTCCTGAAGCTAGTATATTTTGAATTTCTGACTCAGTTAAAGAAAAAGTTGGACCTCCTGGTCCACCAGGCACTACAACAGATTGTCCAGATACTCCCGATGCTCCACTAGCTCCTGATGATGATGTTTGGCTTTTGAAGACAGTTTGCTTTTGATCAACAGCTGATGAAATTCCTGTTACTGGTCTTCTTTGTCTTGTAGCTTGGGAAATTGATTGTATGTTCGTTCTAGTACCTACAGTTCCTCTAGATACTCCATCCAAAATTGGATTTCTTTGTCTAGACCCGAATGATCCGGCTTCTGTGTCTGTAGGGAGCTCTATCACTCCCCCAGAAGAAAGTATGTTTTGAATTTCTGAATCAGTTAAAGAAATGCTTCCACCCTGTCCCCCAGAAATTGTCACAGGCTGACCTGCTGCTCCCGATTCCTGTGTTCTGCTGTATCCTGATGAGGAAGATGTTTGACTTTTAAAAGCAGATTTTTCACCCTCCATTGCAGCAGAAACTGTTGTCGGTTTTCTTTGACCTATTTGTGACAGTGATTGTACATTAGATCTGGTGATGGCAGATACTCTTCCTGTATCTTGTATGGCTGGCTGGTTTTGACCGTATAATATATTGACAGCTCCCGGCCCTCCATCAGAGGGAAATTCTAATACCCCTCCAGAAGAAAGTATTTTTTCAACTTCAGATTCACTTAAAGTAATAGATGCACCCCCAGGTCCTCCTGGAACTATGATAGACTTTTCCGATATTCCAGTTCCTGACGAAGCTGAAGTTGGACTTTTAAAATCTATTTTCTCTTGGTCAACTGGCAATGTTTTCGTCACAGGCCTGGGTGCAGGAGGAACTCTTTTTGAATCAGGGAATGAAGTCTTGATGGCTGCTAGGTCAAGTTTTTCCTGTTTCTGTTCAGTTGGAGCACTTGTTTTCACTGTCTTCCTCCGGATCGTCTTTATTCTTCCTGCTTCAGCACCTTTTGGTGCAGTCTTGATTTCGCTTACAACTGGTGTTGCTATTGGCTCTCTGAGTTGTGCTGTGACCACTGGAAATGCTTGTGGCTCTCTATACTGAGGATCAGACACAGCTGTTAATACGGTTTTTAATCCAGAAGGAGATGCAGTTTTTACTCCTCCTTTTGTTGCCAAGTGTTCTGGTTCAGGTACTTGAACTGTTTTCTGTGATAATACGGTTTTTAGTCCAGAAGGAGATGCTGTTTTGATTCCTCCTTTTGTTGCTGCAGGTTCTGGTTCAGGAATTACTTCTGTTTTCTGCGATACAGGTGAGGTTTCGGCATGATGTATCGCACCAACTGGATGGAGTTTCCCTCTTAGCTCGTGGGATCCTTTAGAAACTGGTCGTGAACTTGAAGCAGATCCTGGGCAGGAAAAATATAATTGAAAGAATAGTATTACCATTTAATTTTAGTCAGCTGTTGTATAGTTAAATTGCTCAAATAAAAAAACATACTTCTTATAATCATATAGTATTAAATAATTTAGAAAGTGGTATATATTTAAATTATTGGCCTATTAAATAGACAAAATAATTTTTCCAAACGGTTATTAGTCAGTATTTACAGTTTGTACACAGGTAAAAACAAATAAACGAGAAAAATGATTCAAAATGCTTAACAATAAAGGTTTTGTCGAAGTGAATGTTGAATGGTTTACGCTTTAAGCAATACATAAACAGTTCGTGAGTTCAGTTTTCACCAGGAGGTGGAAGGTTTGTAGATACATTTAATCTGGTCCACGATATTTTGAATTAATTTGTGAATGAATTGTTTTACTCTGTCAATATATGCGGAAATGAAGTTCTTCACATTTTACTTAAGTAATGTGCATACATTAATGTCTTTTATATCGTAAGTTAAATGATTGGTGAATAATTGATTCTTACAATCAAAATAAATGCATACATTTATACTCATATATGCATACTTATATATAAATTGCTTTATTACTTATTGCTTTAACTTTGATATTCAGGTATTGAAAAGGAAATAATTAATAAAATGTCAATTTTTTAACTATATTACTATTTTCAACCGTCATATTTTTACATTATATTTTTTAATTGATCGATGATTCTATCAACTAATTTGCTCATTATTAACTTGACATTTTATATATTATAAACTAAAGCATACTGAAACATCTCTATTCTTTTAGCGAAAATCTTGCTTTCACTTTAGCAAGTGCTTAATAGATAATGTGTAGGTCATCTAGATAATCAGCATGATCTATATTGAATAGTAGTATATATATATATATATATATATATATATATATATATATATATATATATATATATATATATATATATATATATAATAAATTTTATATACATACATATATCAACATGATTACATCTATCAATGCCTACAAGATTCATTTTGATAATATTCAGGAAGTAATTGTATCATCATCGTTTCAAAACTCTAAGGAATATCTAAAATTAATAAATCTCAATTTTATGTTTTCCATATGAAAACAAAATTTTAAAGTTTAAAATGCGAAATTAATATTAACAAAATAAAAGTTTTATAAAATAGATATTAGAATATGCCGACAAATTCTCTTAAAATATGTTTCCATGAAAACTGCCTTCATGAAGGGGTTGCAGTAAATGAAGTAATATTTTTTAAATGTATAAGAGATGAGAGTTTAATTCATGAATAATTTTAAACATATTTATCTATTTTTTCAGCGTGTCTCTTTCGAATTCAATGGCATTTTGAAGACGATAACTAATGACTTCCATTTATAAGGCAATTTCGGAAGAAGTGGAGTATAAATGTAATTATCGTACTCGAGGAAAATGATTTAAGTAAAATTTAAATTAATCAAAAACATTACAATAACGTAAATGCTGTACTACATTAAATTGTGAAAGACAAATGTCGCGATGCTCTAGCGGTTGAACAGTGCTCTGCAGAGCGACGAGTTGCAAGCTGGATACCAGTTACTGCTGAACAACGGCAGATGGGTATTGCCTTTCTGGCTTTTGGATGGCACAAAAAGCCCGGGAAACTATCAACTATCCAAATGGATGGTTGATAGTTTCCCGGGTTTCTCCTCCCTTGCTACATTTTTGTGCACGTCAGTTTTGTATTGGTGGAAATGCCGCACGCTATAAGAATAAACTTTCTTCTTCTTCTTCTTCTTAGAGTTGGGTTTGTATTATATTGTGCACCTCTGCTTTTATCAGCATTTTGTACTATTAACTCCAAACCCAATGTTTCCTAATTCCAGTTGCTCGGGTCACCCACTTTATTAATAAAGTCCGATATTACCCTTTAATGGAGTCTAGGTGTAACTCTCTAGTATGGATGATGCCTAAAGAAGTTAATCTAGGGAGGGCAAGAGCCTCGCATTCGTAAATGATATGCTCTGTCCGTTTCCTCTTTGCGTGTGACATTTCCAGCAGATAGGGTCTTGCTGAAACAGTCCCATTTTATGGAGGTGTTTTCTGAAATAGTAGTGCCCAGTTATGAAGCCCATGATTAAACGCATCTTCTGCCTAGAGCATCTTAGAATTTCAGAGGCAATCCTCACTGATGATCCACAGATCATACTTTTAGTGTGGGTTTGACCAGGAGTGTTGAGCCAAGCTTCATACATCTTCCGTTTTTCCCATCTAAGAACATTGGTTTTTGCGGTCTTCAAATTGATCCCACAAAAAGGTTCTGCACTAATGCGAGCAAAAGACGATCCTTGTTTAGCAAGTTCATCAGCCCTTTCATTACCTTCGATACCTTTGTGCCCTGGCACCCATACAAGGATCACCTTGTTTAAAATAAACTTTTACAAACGTAAGCGAAAAATATAATAACTTCCGGAAATTATTCCCTTAAAATTAAAGTGGTTTCATCCCCTATAAATTGAAATTTTCCAAATCTTTACTTGTGTAAATGTTTAAGTAATCGATTCAATTGAAATGTTATTAATTGCTCAATTAAATTTAGAAATACACATCGGTATCGGAAAATCAGGAACATTGGTAGCTTAATTCGTACAATCTATGCTTACCAATCACAATATATTAATCTTTTCTATGGCAAAATTTGTTCCCCTTAGGTAATAAGAATATTTTCTAGATTTGCTAAATTTGATGCAGAATGAAATTATGAATAAATACAATTCCTGTGAAAGACTTCGCACACACAATCTACTTAATTATTTTTAACTATCAATATATCCTTTAAAACATGCATTTCCTTAATTTTACATTCCTTATATTACAATAGCAGTCATTTAAAGTAACCTTGACCTAAAACATGAAAAATTCTGACTTTGTGTTGACATTTAGTCAGTCATTTTAACACTGGAAGGTGTGGGGGCCATTGGAAATACCAGAAATCAACCTGTAATTAATCAAATTTTTGACACTGTTGTCGTAAAATATAATATGCTTCTTGATTAATTCTTTTGAATTGAATACGATTCAATTATAGTCTTCATATTATGAGGAATATTTAGTGAATAGATTCTAGCTTTTCCCACCATTTCTTCTTTTTTTTCTTACAATAATAGTCTGTAATTTGGAATAGAAATAATTTTGAAGAGCGTTTTCTTTTTGATGGAATCAATTTATTTTACACACTAACTCACATATACTTACATTACGAATAAAATGTTCTGCAAGATAAACGTATATATATATATATATATATATATATATATATATATATATATATATATATATATATATATATATATATATATATATATAACATAAATACGTTTATATTGAAGAATTTTATTCAAATAAATCTTGATAAGAATTATCTTTCAGAGAACATGCTGGAAAAATGACTCTATTGCTCTAAATAAAAGATTGTTTTTGACTTTCTGATCTAGTTTTTATTGGTTAGAGATAATTTTTGGACTTTTCTTAACTTGTTCAGAGATTTGTTTTCAAATTTTCCAATACGTCACTGAGCGGAAGTGTATAGGAATGAGGATGAAAGGTGTTATTGTTTTTAGCATTCAATAACTAAAAGGAATTTTAGTTGGGAAATGCAAGTTTTCCAGAACTCATTCAATTTATCTGAAGTCACTTAAATGCCGGATTCTCATTTCGTCCCGGAAAACAGGGTTTGGAAAGTGTATAAAACGCAAATCAGCTTCAATAGTAAGTATCTCTCTCGTTAAAAAGTTTATTCTTTACGGAGCATGTATAAGAAAATATATATATATATATATATATATATATATATATATATATATATATATATATATATATATATAAATACTGTAGAGACACTCGTTTTTACAAACAAGTGGAAAGTAGATCACAGAAACAATGATAAAAATAATTCACGTTTACGAACTAAGTTTTGAAAAATCGCTTCTCTGGGAGCTATAGATTCTGGATAGGTTTTTTCCCATTTTTTATGTTTGTATCATGTTATATTTTTTTAAATTTTTGATTTAATACCTTTATATATAACGCCTGAGAACTTGCTTCATTCTTGAACAATGAAGCGACACGTGCATTCATCCCAGTAAATAGACGAAGACACGTGGACATGACGAGAAAGAAACTGTATTGCTGTATTCAAGGTCTGCGTTTTCAATACGTAAGGACCCAGAAAGGGAAAAAGGTTCTTCTTTCCACACCATTTTGGAAAAATACTCTAAAAACCTTGTGCTCGCTTGTTCTGTAGTTGGTTTTGTTTCACTTGAGCACAACTCATAAGGTTTCACTCAGACACTATGAAGTTTCGTTCAGAGACTGAACTGCAGTAAGGGAAGCATCATTTGCCACGGGCAGTGATTGGGAAGGTGACCACGTAAACTCCCTCATTGGGTTGCTGGAGCTCCGGGGGTTGAGGACGTGTCCACATTAATATGTGACGTCCAAAGTCCTTCCGCTGGTGTGGCGTGGATGGGGCGAGGGGAATGCCAGCTGAGGTGTGACCTCGTCACCTGACCGTGGTTCAAAATGACGAGGCACTTGAAGATGGGTGAATATTCCAAGCCCATTCACCTTAAGGTGCAATCGGGGGCTTGCTTGTACCGTTATGTATGTATCTCAACAGAGATTGAACAGATGCCATGGAAGGTTTGCCGCAGTCCCATAAATGAATATGTTTTTATCAGTTAAGGTAAAAAGAAAATTTTAAAAGTAAAATATAAAATGAATAAAAATGTATTAAAAAATACAAAATAAAACTGATAAAAAAATATAGAATTCCAAGGAACAACCTCTCGACAGTTTTAAAAACTCAGAAGAAAAAAATTTCAAAAAAGAAACAATACCAACGAAGCAATGTTGTCTATAATAAGTATGAATCCTATTTTACATGTGCTTCTTACTGTGTACTTTAAATAATTCTTTCTAAAAGTATTTTTTTTTTGAAAAAGTAAAAAGTAGTTTGATAAAAAAATATCAGCTGTTAATAATCTAATACATAATTTTGCTACGCTACGAACTTTATTTTTTATGAACTCTTTTACAAATTCTTACGAGTTCGTAAAAACGAACATCTACTGTATACATGTTAGTTAAAGATACAAGGTGATTTTGGAATTTTTGAGTGTGAAACAATTCATAGATCTGATTTAGCTCTGCTGAACCCAGGAGATATGAGTAACAACAACAAAGATACCAGGACTGTTTAACCATCTGCACTTATTTAATGATAAATTGCCGCTGCTTTAAAAAAGTGCGGTCTAAAGCAACAGTTTTTAGTTGATATGTAAAACTGCTTTTAACAATTTTTAACTGGTATTTTCTGCTTTATAATATGTAATAAAAATCTTCATGAGAAACAAAATTTTTAACATTATTCAGATGTTTGAATGAGAAATATGTGTTCGATGTTGCTGTTACAAATGTAAATTTATAATTTTATGACAACGATGTTTATAATTTTCTTATATTGTTAAAAAAATAACAAAATATTTTCCTGAAAAATCACCAATATCTATTTTGGACCACCAATATCAAAATTAGAATATAACATAAGAAAATTAGAATTCTCATTGAATAAACACACCCCTAAAAATATTGTTAACCATGCTAGTCATTTTTAGAACCATTGTAAATATTTGTTTATAGAATAAATTATGTGAAGGACAACTAATACGTTAGGTAAATTAATATGATGATCAATAACAATAATTTAACAGTTAAAAGTAATAAGTGCGTTCATTGTGTTTTTATATTCAATATATTTTAATCATTTATTTCTCAAATAATATTACAAAAAATATAATCTGATATTAAAATAACTTTCGAGAGTAAGGTATAAAAATTAAGTTTTTTAATTAAAAATAAATTAAGGACATTAACAATAAATGCGCAATTTTTATTTAGATAATTATTTAAAATTAAAATTTAAAAAAATCGTATTTATATCATTTCACATTTCAGACGAAGCGAGGAAATGGAAATCGCAAATCTATAGAAACAAAAAAAATATAAAATTTTAACAAATCTTATTATGTAATTTACAAAAATAAGATACTTTTAGTAAAAGTTATATAATTTTAAATTTATTCTATTTGTATTAGTTTCCATAAATTTATATTATTAAATTTTCTCTTTCAAATTCGAAATATTTGTATTCAGAGTAATAGTTTGAAGATTAAAATTCTCGAATCTAAATTTATAATATTCACGAATCTCATTTTCTCATACAGATTAAATTGGGAATTAGGACTTTTCATAAAATGTTTCTCTATTCGAGGTTTTTAATTAATTAAAATAAATTATTCAAATTAAATTGAATTTCAAATTAGCTTATGTTCAGAATAACACGTATACAGACAAGCTATTTTGAGAAAGTTATTTACTGTCAGGTATTTTATTAAAATATTAAAGGTATTTCAAAATACCATTTTTTATGATGTCACTACAAAATTTTAATTTTTAATTTACTTAAAATCTGATAAATTTTCACTTGAAACTAAAAAACAAGCTGCTTTTTGCTCATTTGAAGGTATTATACAAAAAATAATGAAATCGTTTCTAAATATAATGAATAGAATTGATCACACTTATAAAAAAAGTCGTAGTAACTGATTTATTTTAATTTTTATGTAGTCATATATAAAAAATATTTTATTATGAGAGTAATAAATTTTTATAAATGGAGAGACAGGAATGATACATCAATATAATTTGCTAGAGAAATATATAAAATAATGAATTTTTTTATTTTATACTATCTTTAATCTTACTAGAGTTTTTAATCTATAACTTTATAGTTTATAGATTAAAAACTCATTATTTTTGTTCATATATGTGATGCTTTTATATTACTTAATTATTAAATTTTTTAAATTAAAATTAATAATTAAGTTATTTACTTTGAAACTAATAGAAGAATCATGTGGAAAATACGAGTACCCTTGGTGTGTGATACATTTAATATATTTTTTAATGAATATAAAGTACACCAAGCCAATACTAACTGATACAAAATACAGGGACCTTTCACAAACTGTTAAATATATCTAAATATTCCGTTCCAAATCACTAACATAATGTGCATTTTTAATGTGAAAGAATGTGAAAATGGCCTTATTTTATTACATTTTATAAGAAATCATGTAAAATATGCAGACTATTAAAAAAAAAAATACATAAATATTTGGTAAACTAAAACAAATGAAAAAATCTAAACTTCGGTCTTCAGAAATTTCCTTAAGCTGGCAGCTAATTGATTTACTGCTTTGATATACGGTTTGATAGTTCCTGACTTCGATTCCCGCTTTAGACTCAAAAATTTTTAGTGATCCAGGATTCACTTAAAACTATGCTACGCGGTCAAAAAAGAGAAGTGTGCAAAAAGAGGTCATAGTGATATAGAAATCAGTTTTAAGATTTGCTTAAAGTTATTTATTTTTATCGTAAGTCAATTTTAACGTTGCAAACATATCAAATACATCACACGAAGTATAGTTTGATTGATTGATGGATTGATGCTCAACGGTTACTTTTTTACAGACTTCTTTGGGCTAACTGGCCCAGGAACCGTACTTTGAAGTGGATTCCGCTAGCGCCACGAAGTGGTAATCGAACCCATGAACTGTCGAAGTGAACAATAGAGAGCTAAGTATTCGGCTGCTTGCTTAGTTATGAAACCGCGGCAAAAAAGTTATTAAGAAATCACAATATTGTCAACATAACAATAAAGCAAAAATGATTTATACATAGTTAATTTAGTTCTGTTTGTGTGTGCTTGGCATTCTACAATCAATTTTTAAGCACGAGAGCTATGGAACCCAGGCTGAAAGTGGACTTCAAACCACTACAAACAATTAATAAAGTGGGGAACTATTAAAATGAAAGCCGAGATACTAACCATACAAGTTTTAAATTAACTATGGTATTCGTGAACGAAAAATTTGAAATATATCTCTTAAGATGCCAACCGATTGGCTGAGTGGTTAGCGTTCCTGACTCCTGAGATGTTGGTCCCGGGTTCGAATCCCGGTTCGGGCATGGATGTTTCTTTCCTTCTCTGTTCTCTCTGTCCTTTCTACTGCGATGTTGTATGAATGTGGCCCGCCCTATAAACGGGTTTGTGGTGGTATGGCGCAGGTAACGCTACTCGCCTCCGTGACTTGGTTCACAAGTGCCCGCTGGGTAACGATAAATGAGCAGCAGTTTCTGGCTTTGTTGTAGCATAGGGTTCAGTCACCCTTGTATGCCCGCCATTGGATAAAAAAATATATATACCTTAAGATATTTTAGATAATTTATTATTATTATTATTATTCTGATATAACGAAGAGGATGGCGCGCATATTGAGACATCTGGTGGCACATTTGATATTGGGATCAGAGATCCTCACGGCTGTGTTTAAGTCTGAGCTTGTTGCCTTCGATAAGAGACCTTTCTTTATTGAATTGCCCACTGATTTAGTGATCGAGGATATTTGGATTTAATCTGACAGTCTTTGGACGACTATGGGAGACGTGACAAGCCTGGGTATGCTTGATCTTGTTGTTTGACTTCCGGATGAGCATGCAATGCACTTTCAGTGGGTCGCCTCCCATGTACCTTGGAATGGTAACGAAAACACTGATTGATTGACCGATTCTGTCATTGCTGACATCGTGCATAAAGTCTTCTGTTTACAAAGAAATGTCTCCAATCAAAAAGGTTGAATAAAATTTACTTTAGAGAATCCCACTTGATCACACTTAGTACTTTGGAAAAAGACCTTTATTCGGCACCAACTCAAAAATTCGAGAAATAGGTAGACGGCCCTCTCACGCATATCAAATAGTCATTCAAATCTCTCACATTTCTTCTAGAAAAGGGGTAATTTGCGAAGTGTCATTGGTGCAGGAAGGACTGAACAAGCTTCCCTTGACCATATTCTAAGGTGCTTTGGTTATAGGGGTCTCGAGGTTATAAAGGACCCTTACATGCGTTTAGATATTTTAGAAACTTTTGATTTTATAGAAATGGCGTAGCGTATCTGGGATTGGAAACTAACTACAGCATCTGGGATTAGAAACAGCTACAACAGCATTATTATTTTAAATTTATAAATACATAGTTACAGTACATGCTAAAACATTTTCAAGAAGTTTAGAAAATTACCCTAAATCAAAAAATACAAGCTCAATTTTTCTTCCAATTTTCATTTTTGTTTTCAAGCCTTTTATCGTTTCTTGGTGACCAGGAATTGCCATAGTTAGAATTTAGATAATATGTTAAAGATAATGGGTAGTCATTTTGTGCTTAAAAGTCTATCATGCAGTATATAAAGCCTATTATGAACGTTTTTATGCTGTATTACTTTTTGAAAAGCAAGAACTATTTTTGACATATTAAAATAACGAAACCTTCTAAAGCACTTATAAACTTTCGAATGCTGACATCTTTGGTCATAAAAAATAATCTCGAGTGATGTAATTGAGGCTCTTACATGTACCTTATGCATGCATAGCATTTTTATTTCAAAAACAAAAAGGAAAAAAAAGAGAGTGTGTACTCAAAATATGTAGATCAGCAATCATTGACCGCTAAGCGACTCATTGCTCATAAGCATCCAAAAATATGCCCATTGATTTTCGAGCCGTTTCCAATAATGATATATCTTCCATAATTCAAAAAGAAGCAGATAATTGTTATTTAACATATTCATCACCAGAGGTCAATATGATTTCCTTTGCCACATTAGAGATTTGGAATTTAAAGCGAACCGAGCGTCTTGATCTATATGACGACATAAAATGTTTCCAACTTCCGCAGAGAAGACAACTAAAATTGCATTCCTATATAATTCTCTGTATGTCTGCCGTTACATATTAAGCCGCTGTTATCCTATAGCGCTGCAGTTAACTTTTTTGGTTCTTCATTTATACCTAATGTCTAAAGTGGGACAAAATTTAAGTTTATGGAGACATGACCTCAAACTAAGTGGCGACAAATTTTCCATTTTATTGTGCTTTCCCTCCCCCATACCATACAGCCCTTTTCAAAATAATAACTAATGAGTCTCCAAACTTATAGGGTAAAGACACTATATATATTTAGATATTTTAGATATGTTAAATATATATATATATATATATATTATACATATATATATATATATATATATATATATTTATATATATATATATATATATATATATATATATGTATATATATATAATGGCTTATTGCCATTATATATTAATTAAAAAATAAATTTAAGTAATTACAAAATAAATTTTTCAAGCATATTTACATATTTAGTAATATTTTTTATCAATACTTCTTTTATATATTTTTGTCATACCTTTCCTCCCCACTGCTTCTATGACGGCATTGGCAGGGCTGTGAGTTTTGACGTTTGGTTCAGAGGTTTTAACATTGGCGTGGAATCCGGAATCGTCTGCCTGGTACTCCACCACCCTCTGGACGCCGCTGGGACTGCTTACTGAGTAAGAGCCCTTGACCCGACCCTCCGAATCACCGGTCTCCTCTCGGACAATCTTCGTACCGTACGCAGCACCTGTTTTTATTCCAAAACTGTACGGTGCGGGTACGATCTCTTCCTGAAAATGTGTATCAATTAAAAATTTATAATCAACTTTTAATTTTACGATTATAAACTTAATAATTATTTTTAATTTTAAAAAAAGTTTATAATTAACTTTTTAAATATTTTATTTTGAAAAAATGTGAAATATTGAAAAATTATAATAAACATGCTGAGAGAAAAAGGATGATAGAAATTGTATGTTTATAAACTGTAATTATAAATATACAATTTGTACTATGGTCGATGACTCATATGTTTTAATACAATTTTTATACTATTTATTTGAAAAATAAAGTAATTTATGAACAGATAAGGTTTGCAAATGGATTTTGTATTGCACGAAGTGGATTAAATAGTATGTGTCGTCCAGATTCCTTTTTCAATCCTTCGCTATTAAACGGAAATAATTGGTGTTGCTGGAAAGAATCCCTTTAATAGCAATTGTTAATTTTCGCTTAATAAATTTATGTATTTGTGTAAAAAGAGTACTGTAGGGTTCTAAATATTCAAATTGGTTATAGTTCTGAGTGCCATGATGACAAACTCTTTTGCACCGTTAATGTATTACTCAATAGTTGAAGGTTATAGTAAGCCTGTAAAATGCCTGTAAAATTCGCTAGAGGAAAATGTTCAAAGACAGTAGTTCCCATCCACTAGTTGAAAAGGAAATTTGAAGCTTTCACTTAAACCAAATTCATGCAGAAAGCATGAGCGCAATATTATTCTGTAATACACCTAGCATTCATCGATATATAATATAAGCAGTTGTGACTAGCATTAAACTTGAGATCTTCAATTAAGAAACAAGTCTTACAACTAGTCAGAGGTAATTCTTAATTCTGAATTCGTCAAATACATTAATTTCAAAGAGTTCAGGACAACATAGTCAATTTCCAAACATTTTTTTTAAATCCCGATACATTTGGAATGCGAAGTAAACATGTCTTTATTATTCATCAGTGTTCAGGATTGTATTTGCGACCTTTCACTGAACGTGTTTTCGCCTTTTCTAATATGCCACCATATGGAAATATATTGAAGCACTGATAAAAAGAATTTCAACTTCAATATTTAATAATATCTATTTAAAGGGAATTTTTAGCTATTGTTATTTTTCAAAACTCAATTTTTTTCCGAAAAATATGCTCACACTTTGTGTTGAACAACTTCGAAAGCTGTTTGTCGCAACTGCTGCAGGTAAAATTAAAGCAAAGTTTTATTTATAGCAAGTAATTTAGTTACAAAACCCAAAACCACTTTAGATTATGTAATTAATTTATCTTATGCATGCAAAGAATTACATTAATGCAAAGTCAAGGAATAACAATATAATTGCCTAGTCGTTATTATTTCGCTGTTTTTAACTTGGGATGGTACAGGAAGCTAATTGCGTATGGATTTAAAATAAAATGTTATTTTTGGAGAGCAGTTTAATGCTAGTTATCTAAATATGTCTTCTATATTTAACATGAATTAATAGCTATGTCTAACATTCAAATCGTTACTTTTTATTAAGCTGCTTCAAGTAATGTAGGCGTGCTATAATTATAAAAAAATAAAAAAATCGGTGGAGTAGATAATAAAAAAAAGAAATGAATGAAACTCATGTCGATGGAATTCTAAAGAATGAAAATTGTTTTGTCTGTTTTTCACTCTAGGCTACGCCCAGAGAATTTGTTTTCCATAAATAGAAATAAACACTTTCATCTACTTTTTGCCCTCGAGGTTCAAATTCACGTGTTTCTGAACAATAGAAGAGCAATTCTTCCAGATTC
>CM075856.1:96027434-96082434 GCA_037975125.1 Latrodectus hesperus | reverse complement strand
TCTTTTTTTGAGTGGATTCCTCGTATAAATAAAAATATTGACATAATAATTGCGATACATATATATATATATATGTGTGTAATATAACGATTTTAATTTAAAAAAAATACTGAATGTTATTTGATGAAAGATTACAAATCTAAAAATTCTTAAATTATGTGGCAATAAACTGAAAATAAAATTTAGAAAAGAAAAAGATTTTGAGTTCATCTTTTAGCGTGAAAACTAGTTTTTTTAGAGATGATACATCAGATGCCATAAATATATAAGATAAAAAAAAACTAAATTCATAAAATTCTATTCATAAATTGACCAGGAATCATTATTTTTTAATTCAAAGCGATACACTACCTGAGCAACAGCTTGCTGCACTGCCTCTGAACCACCTTTGACATGGTCCGCCGTTTTTAAGTGACTAGCTCCTTTCACATGATCCCCGCCTTTAATGTGACCACCGCCCTTGATGTGGTCACCTCCGGCGTGGGACAGGGCTAAGAGGGTCACAAGACCCGCTACCTAGGATATAGCAAGATGGCGTACAATTAAAATTTCATATATATATATATATATATATATATATATATATATATATATATATATATATATATATATATATATATATATATATATATATATATATATGTATATAATCTATTTTATGTGGGACATAAAATAGTTTCTTTACTTTATGGCCATCATAGAGTAGTTTCAATGGAAAAAATGAAGAATGATGATTGTTCAAATGGAAAAAAAATAATCATAATGCTTGATGATTGTTTTTTTTCCATTTGATCATGATATGTTAACATTATTAACATTATAACATTATATGTTTAATCTCCCAAAATTTTATTGAAAAATAATAAAATAATCATTAAACTTAGTTCAGTAAATGTAAATAATCATATATGATTTTAATTAATATTTTAAATCCGATTTTTGAAGCAGAAAATTTGTTTTTGAATCTCTTTCCATGATTTTCATTCCTCAATCAGTAAAGAAGATTCTTTGTGTATTTGAAGGGTAATTGTTTAAACTCAAATGGAACAATAGGATCTATACATCTTAATTAATGGTGGCTTAATGTCTTTTAGGTGTGCAATGTCTTAATTAACTTTTCATCGGCATTGCGCTGTATGTCAGTGAAATCCACGAGATTCGGTAACACTCGCGATGACAGATATGTACTCAAAAAGTAGAAACTCATCATCTCAATGTTCAACTTCAGCTGAGATCAAATTAAAGGTCTTCCATTCTGTAGAGCAAATTCCGTCTACTATGACATGGTGATCCTAATTATTGTGTAGAATTACAATGTCATAGTGATAGAAATATGTCATCATAGCGGTGTCAAAGTGGTAAGCAATTGTTAAGTATTTAAAGGGGATTTGATTTGAATTCAAGAAGTAGGAGATTTGATAAAGTTGTCGCCAGTAATTATCACATAATTTTGAAATGTATTCAAGGGATGAAGTCTCAACATCAAAACTAATTTTCCCATTTGTAGACTAGCATATCCAATTTTGGATGGATGGTATACCTATTTGGTTTTCAGAATAACTCTGCTTGTTACTTCAGCTTATAACACCAAAAATTCTGATGCTTGTAGTGGTGTTGAATCTACTTCAAACTGTAGGCTCAAATCAAATTAGATAACGGGTACAAAAACACGACAATAAAGTCCGAAGAAAACTAAAATAACAAAAACTATAGATTTGAAGAATTAATGTTTAGAAATTCTATATTAACATGTTGTCTTTGGTCAATTCAAAATCAAACAATTAGTTCTTCATATTATGAAAAAACACCTTTCCATTCTAATCTATGGTGGACCTAAAACATTTTAACAAAAACTGTAGTTTAAAATGAATTTATTGGAACAAATTATTTTTCTTGATTAATTTCTCAATGTTCGAATATTAGTTTCAAATAGTTTTATATAAATTAAATTGTTATTAGTTATTTTTCTTCTACAAAATATCATCTCAAATCTGTCAAATGACATATTACTGAAAATGAAATTAATCAAAAATTATTATTATAATGAGGAACTACTTACGGTAATAAAATGTGTAAAAGCATTAAAATTATTTATAATGATTTAGATTGAAAAAGTTTTGTAATAAATGCTGTAAAATATTTGATAATGTATTTAAAATTTAAAAATATGAATGTCAATGATGAAATAAATTTATATAGGTATGTTTTACATCAAATATCAATACAAAAAAATTTAATATATTTTTTAAGTAATATAAGTAATTGAGACTTTTTTATTTAAATTTTCATGCAATTATTATAATGCAAAAATTATTTTCACGATACTTTCTTAGTTAAGTATTTAAATAAAAGTGAAGCTATATATAATGTGAATTCTACCTTTTAAAGGTAACTCGCTTAAATAATTTTTTATTAATGATTTTATTTTTGATTCCTAATACTTTTTTCATATTTATTTTTATTCGAATTTTGTTTTTTATAGACTTTATTTAATTTTTATTCGCAGAACGGCAATAGCATGTTTTGATATATTAACAATATTGATTTTTATTTCATGTAAAATGCACAAAACTGCCAAAAGATTTATTATATTAAACACCAATAAAATGGACAAAATTAAACCTGAACTCAAAATAAAATGTATAGAATGAACTCGAAGATATATTACTGTACATTAACAAAAGGTTATGTATTTCAGTAATAATAAGAATACAATAGCAAATTATAATTTAATTTTAAAGTAGGGTTTTCTGATAAATTAATGTATAGAAAAGCGTTACTTTAAATTTATTTTCTTTGAATTCATTATTTAAGAATAAATAATGACATTAATACTTATCATATGATAAAATTAATATTAATATGAAGGGCCTTTGAGAAAAATAATATTTTAATTTGACAATTTCAAAATATTAGGTAAATCAAAGTTTTATTAGCATAAATATTATAAAAAATAATAAAAATATAACTAAGATGATAAAATATATCATAAGAAATTTAGATGATAAAAAATTAAAAATAATAATTTTATCGTAATCATACAGTTATCATTAATTTTCCGGAATGATTATTTAAATGGGAAGGAGAAATTTTGTTTTATTTAATTAATTTTGGCTTATAAGCAATTAAAAAATATAGATAAATGTTATTACGTCACATCCGAAAGCATACCTAAATGGAACATATACCATATTTTCACCAATGAAATAAAATAAAATGTTTAGTTTATTTTCTTAATTTATTAATTTAAAGTTGCATGAACAATAAATAATTAGAATGAGTAAATGGTATTATGTCACATGAAATGGAGACCCCAAAACAAAACATTTTCAAGTATCAGTAAAATGTGATTTATATATAGAGTCAAATTTCTTGCGAAAAAATTAATAGAAAATACTTTTGATGTTGTTCATTTAATTAATCAATCAATGCAAAAAAGGAACGATGAATGATATTATATGAATTTCACAAAAGCATAATTAAAATAAAACAACTTCAAAACAGAATAAAATTTTGTATATTATCGATTATTTAAGCATATCCTGATCACAAAGCCAAAGAAAATATTTTTGTGATTGTTCATAGTAAAATCAATCAGTGATAACGAATAACAAGTGAATTAATGTCACACACGAAACTTAGCCAAAAAAAAAATTTCAATAAATAACCGAATCTGATTCATGTAATTTATTAACCAACTTCAAAGAAGAAAAAATTAGAAATAGGATTATTTTTATGATGTTCCATCAATCAATCAATCGAAAATAATCGATAATAAATTCAATCAATTGATACTTACAAATAACATGTCGAGTTCGCTGATATAAAAGGATTGTGTAGGAACAACCCTACTTTTTGGCTGGCAGGTAAGGATTTACTATCTTTGCGCGGGTTTTTATAAGTTTAAGGAACATCTTCATCGCCGGCGGGTTAATTTATTCCAAAGTGATCGACTTAGAATTCAAAAGGCAGGTGGGTACATGGGTTAAGGGATTCCTTAACGGAAAAAGATTAATGCTGTCACCAAGGCCTCCCTACTCGTATTAACGGTAACCGTACGTGATTTCAATAATTCAGGGGCTTTGGTGACTGGAGGAGGTAAAGAGACATTAGATCTGTCATCTTGCATCTCGGTATTTTTGTGAATTACCATTTCTAAGAAGCATTTTTTTTTCCTTTCGAATATTTTGGTGAGTTTCATAAGAATGGTAGGGCAGGAATAATCTTTTTTTTTCTTACATTCTTCGGGGCTAAGCGCTTAAGGTATGCATTTGAAATGGAATATGACTGGTTTCTGATGAAATGCATCAAAAATTTAAAATTTTGTTTAATGGTCAAGGTTACCTATTTTTTTGATCAAAATATAATCTGGGTCATTTTTATCATTTTCATAAATTTGTGAATGTTATCGCCTTTTCGTCAACACAAATCACTTGATGTTACAGGGAAAAGTTCTTTCGAGAATTAGAATTGGGTATAATAACTTTAAAATTTTTTAAATTCTTTTTACCACACATAGGTTACCAGAGATTTTCAAACTTTCATTTTAAAATTCATTTTAAATTTTATAAAATAATTTAAGTTACCAAATCGACGGGAAAATTTAAAAAAATGTTTAAATTTTTATATACTTTTTCTTCAATAAGTTTCGAGGTAGAAGAGTTTCTATCTGGTGGTAATTTACATATATCCAATGATATTTATGTTTAGAATTTTTAAAAAGAATTTAATTCATATATTTTTGTAGAGTTTTATAAGAACTGTTTTTATGTTACAATAATGAAACTCATTGAAATGTATTTTGTGTTTTAATAAAACAATCATTTTAATTTTCTTTACAATAATATAATTTAACTTTCTATCGTTAAAGGTTGAATCATTTTTACTATATTGTTGATGATAAAAAGGAAACTTATAATTATCATCAGAACTTCATGGTTATCAACAACTTGCGATATTTATTGTATTAAGAGTACGTTTCATTACCATTTTGTAAAAATAAAAATGAGTTTGAAGCAAAATATTTAAAAATTTTAGGACTTCAACAAAATGTCCCCATTTTAGCTACTGTTTTTCAAATAAAAATGAGTTTTAACCCGAAAATTTCAAACACATTTCAAGATTATCAAAAATTATGAAAAAATAGGAATTACAAAATAAATCTTTCTATTTTTGAGTTATTAAATTTGAAGGGGGAAATATTGTTAAAATTCTTATTATTAATTGTACCGGAAAATTTTTCTCAGTTAATGGCTAAACCTTCACAAAATCATAATAAGATATTACGAGTTCTTTTATTTAATTACTGGTTGTATTATTAATTAAACTATTTACAATTTTAAAATCTAATACTTCGTATTTCTACAGTGACAATCTATATCTACTAAACACTAATTCATTTTTGTTTATTTCTTAAATAGATAATATATTGTTTAGAACAGATGTGCTTGCCTTTTGTGAAAGATTACAGTTAGTTTTTCACAATATTTTATGCAAGGCATTGTTAAGAAAACTGCCAAAAATTACTTTATTGTTGATTGTATAAAAATAATCATAAAAAAGATTGATAAAATTTAAAGATTATTTATATGCTCACTCTAGGTATTATATTGAAGTATTTAAAATCAAAATTATTGAAGAATTGCAATTATATATTATGACGATATTAGAAAAAATATAAAATTTACGTTTATATTATTTAAAAAAACAAAAGTTAAATCTATTTATTTATTTACAAATAGAAAGGTCTTTTCGTGAAATACGTGTATATTAAAGATTTAACAGATAACAAAAATTGTTATTGGATTAGCTTTTGTTGTATGTTTCATATTTTGCAACCGCACAAGTAAATAGTAATTTATTATAGATGTATATAAAAAATGCTCTTTTTCGAATTGCATCAATACTCATGATTCTTCCAGAATCAAGCTAGCATCTGATTGATTTAGGTTCTAGTCTCCAGTTCAGTAGTTTGAAGGATCGATTCTAGGTATCTTGGATATCCATTAAAAACATGTGCTTTTAATGTTTAAAATACTTGATGTTTCTTACAAAAAGCTAAGTTTCTTGTAGGATTAGTATTTAAAACATTTAATTAATATTATTAACACATTTTTGTTTATTAAAATAATATTATTAACATATTTGTCTTTCAATCCATAAAAAAGTGAACTGGCACGTTTTTGTTAACATCTTTATTGATAGAATTTCCTCTGCTATATACAGACTAATTCAATATAAAAAAAAGAAATTTGTATAAGTCATATAAGATAATTTTTAATTTTCAATGCTTATATAGTTTTGGGGACTTTTCTTTTTTTTTTTTTTATGATTAATATTACAAAAACAGATGGTTCTAATATTTTCCGTTACACAGTAACTTTTAATTCAGTTACATGTAACGTTAAACATTTCAGATATTAAGCACGTCAATTTTGTGTTATCTGTTTCTTTTATTTATAAATGCTGTATTGTGTGAAAATTGTGGAATAATATTTAAGAAAATAAGAACAGTTTTCTTGAAAGAATTCCATTTTTTTAGGATATTAATACATGTGTATTGTATGTTATAATTTTTTGCAGTTAATTTTAATATTTTCTGGACATTATAATTTAAAATGATATCTATTTTTAAAAATGCAAGTGAAGATAAATAATTTATAAATTCTTGAACCCATAATCACAAATTTAAATTATATTTAAACAAATGTTTCGGGGGAAATTATTAAATTATTTTTGAATAATTATATTGAGATTGATTATTTTTTTCTGTATTATTAATTAGGTAAATAAGTAATTTAAAATAGTTTAAAAAGCTTAAAATTTGCTTGAAGATGTATATCAATTTATCGCATTATTTTGTTGTATGAGTATGTTAAATTTTATAACGCTAAAAACTTGCGCGTCATTTATTTAATCGTAATATTTGTGAATACATCAAATTTTTTATAGAGATTATATGATGTATTTTGGTTATCCAATCATATATATGAATTCGAATCTGGTAAGAAATGGTTTCGAGTTTGAATAGCATTTGCCTGTTGCTTATAATTTTTAATTATGTATGTAAAAAAAAGATTGAACTATTCGTTATATAATAAGCACCTTGTAAAACTAAAAGTAAATATATACTTCCATTTAAATATTTCAAATCTGATAACATATTTCAATTGTCAAATTATTGTAATCAAACTTAAAAATTACTATGCTTTTTTATTAAAAAGCTTAATAAATCTTGATAGTTAAGCTCCTTTCATTAAAAATTTATTAATAGTGACCTTGAAAATGTATGATGACTTTTTCAGTCAAATTCTCTTACTTTTAGTATAGGAATTTTATAAAATTTAAAAAAGATTTCAAATATATATTAACAATAAAAAAAATTTAATTTACATACTATATGAAATGCTTTAGCTTCTATTAAATGTCAAAAATTTATTTTCCAGTGTTCTTAATTTACTATATATAGTTAAAACAAACTGAGATTGTTTTAACAAATATTTATTGCTTGGCATGCTTTATACAATAAAAATAAAGAAACATAACATAAAAAATACACAAAACAAGACACGCATCCTCTCACATCACAAAAACTGACTGTCCGTTTTTCCATAAACAAAACAATGAGAGATAGTAGCACCGATACATATATTAGAGTTCTTTATATCACACTAAAATTTGCTCCACTTGCTGTTGCTGCACCACAGGCCTTGTAATAACTGACCTCAAGAGCCCGGCATCTGGAGTATCATAGGGATATTGAGACAAAAATGACACTCTGGGCAAGTACCCTCCCAGGCGTCCACCCCCGAAACCCCCAGCGGAAATGTTTTCTTGAGCGATTGCGTCAGCAATGTTTTGCTGTGAAAGACCAGATCCTCCACTAACTTCAGTGACTTTGGTAACTTCTCCAGTGAATGGTTGAGTGACTAAGGTTTCTTTTACTTGGGTAACACCTCCACCGAGACCACCATCAATACTCAGTTGAGTTTGGCCAAGTCCACCGTCTCGCAAGGTTTCTTGGATGGCGGTTTCAATTGGATCTTGTACAACTTGAGATATCTGGCTGGTGGTTCTAAGTCCACTGATAGGAGATACCACCTCCTCCTGGACAATTGTGGTTGGGCCTTGTCCTACTGCTGCTAGACCACCAGTGGCAAAGCCTCCAATCTTGGATGGGCCGGTTATGACTCCTGAAGGATCCGATTTGGTTACAGTTGTGACTATTTGGGAATCTCCTGCACGCCCTATTACTTCTTCTTGTGTAACAGTTTTAGTAGATCCTCCTCCAATACCTGCTAAACCACCAGATGCAAGACCTCCGATTTTAGATGGACCGGTAATAATACCTGATGGCCGGGATTCAGTGACGGTTGTGATTATTTGAGGATCCCCAGCAGGGCCAACTACTTCTTCCTGAGTTACTACTTTAGTGGGAGATGTCTTTCCTACAGTTGACAAGAGTGATCCTCCTTTCCTGAATCCAAATGGACCAGCATTAATTGTGGCCTGATTAAGACCTAAGTTAGCGAATCTTGAAGCACTAATGGGTAACTGAGAATATCCAAATCTTGGATCTCCAATTCTACTACCTCCAATTATATCAATACCCAAAAATCGTTGACCTCCATCAAGATAGACAAGGGGCGACCTGTTACCGAAAAGAGACCTTCCAAGTCCTCCTTTCACTGTGGAAATGACTTGTGGCCTTGGTGCTGCAATGATCTGTCTTGGAGCAGATACCACAGTTCTTGGAGCAGAAACAATTACTGGTGCTGGAGCAACTACTGGCGCTACTGGAGCAACAATTGGAGCTGCTGGGGCTACTGGAGCAATTACTCGGGCTGCTGGTGCAACTGCTGGTCCTCCTATTATTTGATTACCTCCAAGAGTAAATTGTATTCTACCTGGAGCACCATATCCTTGATTTACAACAGCAACTCTCTGTGGAATTGGAGCAATTTGTGGTCGAGAAAGAAGCACGTTGGCTGCTGGTCTGGCTATTACTCTTCTTTGAATAGGAGCTGGAGCTTGAACATATTGGACTGGAGCAGGCTGTGAAACATATCGAACAGGAGCAGGTGCCTGAACATAACGAATAGGAGCTGGTGCTGGTGCTTGTACGTATCTAATAGGAGCTGGGGCTGGGGCTTGTACGTATCTAACAGGAGCAGGAGCTGGTGCTTGTACGTATCGGACTGGAGCTGGTGCTGGAGCCTGAACGTATCGAATAGGTGCAGGAGCCTGAACAACTTGAACGGGAGCAGGTGCCTGAACCACTCGAACTGGTGCTGGTGCTTGAACAACTCGAACTGGTGCTGGAGCTTGCACAACTCGAACTGGTGCTGGTGCCTGAACCACTCGAACTGGTGCTGGTGCTTGAACAACTCGAACTGGTGCTGGAGCTTGCACAACTCGAACTGGTGCTGGTGCTTGAACAACTCGAACTGGTGCGGGTGCTTGAACAACTCGAACTGGTGCTGGTGCTTGAACAACTCGAACTGGTGCGGGTGCTTGAACAACTCGAACAGGTGCGGGTGCTTGAACAACTCGTACAGGGGCAGGTGCGGGTGCTTGAACAATTTGAACAGGTGCAACTGGTGCTGATTTAGTTATAGCTACTTGACGCTGACCAAATCCTCCAATTGGTGCTCCAAGACCAGATGATTCAACTACGACTGGTCTTGATTCAATTCTCCTGACTCCTCCTCCAAGACCTTGTGCACCACTTAAAAGAATCTGACCCCCTCTTAAACCACCAAGTCCAGCTGAGGGTGCTTGCTGAATAGTTGTAACTCTTTGTCCACCACTGATGGGGTCAGTTTCAACGACGGTCACCTTTTCTTGACCAACGGAATCCACAAGTGGGCCCCTTATTTGAGAATCTCCGGCTGTAAATGCGAGTCGTCTTTGGGTTAAAAGCTGGTTAGGGTAAGAATAGTAATCTGATCCCAATAATCCAAAGGGAATGGTTGAGGTTCCAGATCGATAAATGGGTCTAGCTCCAAAGATGTTAGTTTTAATTTGGGCATCGCCAACAGAGAACTGAGCAGTAGAAGGATCGGCTACGATTACACCCCCTGATCCTACAGGTCTCAATCCAGATAAATTGTCAGATACAATTGTCTTCCTACGTAGAGCCCTTGGTGCAGTCAGTAAAGACTGTGGATAAGAATAGTAATCTGAGCCCAGGAGACCAAAGGGTATTTGAGATTGGCCTACCCTGTACAGACCCCTTCCAAGACCACTTCCAAAGCCACCGTCTGAAAGAAGCACTTGCGCAGATCCTGCTCCCAGTCCACCCCCTTTGATTCCAGATCCTAACTGTGAAATTTTATCGACGACCACAGGACCTCCTGTAAGAGGGTCTTGTACAACTTCAGTATGATGAAGAGCGCCACCTCCACCTAAAAATGAACTCATTACACTAAATAGGAACAATTTATTTATACACAAAAATTTCATGAAATTAAAACCATCAAAAAACAATTTAAGATTTCTGTGAGAATATAATAAATTACACTTTTTCATACATTTAAAGTTTATTGCTTTTGTGAGAAAGGTTTTATTTAAATTATTTCCTCATTTAAAAACTTTTCGTTATCATCTTAAACAAAATGGGGGGAAATATAATTATTTAAAAAATTCAAGAAATTTCAAGAAAGAATCATTAACTTTACTTTCATTTTTAGTAGTAATATATTTTTCAAAGAGAATAGCTGTCATTAACATGAAATCCTAACCAAGAAAGAATTTCCTCAAAAGTTTAAGGAATGTTTTACATTCTATTGTCAAGACTTTTTATATACATCTGAAAGGAATACCTATTGTCTAAATATATGTATTCAATTATTTATTTTATTAATTAAGAGTATTTTATTTTTTCATATTATCATATTAACAAGTTTCCAAGATTAATTTATACTTAAGATTATCCAAAAAATTATAAATCATTCGTATTACATAGTTTAAAGTAATATCAGTATTTTGAATAAAAATTTAAAGAATTTTAAACATATAATTTCAATTTTCATATATAAAAATTATAAAATTAAAATCACTTTTACATAACTAGGAAATCATTTCAGATTGAAATTAAAAATAAAGCTACATTTATTTAAACATTTGTTTGATATCAGAGACGCACAATAACAATAAATAAATACTTAAAAATTTGTGATTTTGGTACATCTTAAATTCTGGAATCAAATAATTCTGTACGAAAAGCGAGGGAAGAGATTAAAATCAGATCTGCAATAAAATTTACATTAACTGATGCCAAATTAAATGAAAAATACTTGCCTACCTATGTGTAACTTATCAAGTTAATAATATGAAGATGTCCTTAGAAATTTATAATAAATGATAAAACACTTAAATAAGGAGCATTCATTATTCTTCGAGTACTCTATCATAATTACAACTGGTAGTTTTGTTATATACTACGATTTATTCATTTCGCTAAGTCTGAAATTCTCCTTAATTTTAATTGCCTAAGTACCAAACCTTACATCTTAAATGATTGAGGAATTTATATTTTTTTGAGAATTAGTTGCGAATCATTCTTCTAAATTTATTCCTTTTCTTAATTAAATCGGAAAAAAATATTCATCATGTGTGAATGGAATTTAAAAAAATGTTCTAAAATAATATATGTCGACAAAAATGTGCATCATTGAACAAATAATTAAAATAAAATACTTCTGTTTTTTTTAAAATGAAGCTATATTAATAATTACAATTTAGTTTGAAGTAATTATATCAGAGATATAATTATAGAAATTATAGATATAATTATAGAATATTATAGACATAATTATAGAACTGATATAATTATAGAAATTATATCAGTGATTTTTATTTATTTATTTGTTTGTTTGTTACGGCATACCTTTAACGATTTAAAAATTTGGCGGCAAACAAAGATAAAGATAAGTTTAAAATTTGTTTACTTAAAAATAGCTTATGATTATAATTTTCAATGCAAAATAAAATAACATACTATGTACTATAAAACCAATAGCACATTTATTGTTTTACTCGTAATAAAAAAAGCATAATTATTTTTACTATATTCTTTTCTAGAATTTCGAGACATATAAAAGTGCTGTAGCACAGTGTTTAAGAATCACTGAATTAAATATTATGTTTTTAAAAAACTGTTTAGGAATTATAAAGGAGTATTTTAAAATTTCTTCTATTATCAAAACATTTTGTTGTTTCTTTTATTTAAATGTAATATATTTATGATTTAAAATAATTGGTGATATTAACATTACTCCAATTAATTGTACATTAAATTTAATCACTTAAATATTTCATTAATTATTAGAAAAGTTATATTAAATTAAGTTAAATATAGTAAATTTCATAGAACATCAAAATAAACAATTATTAAATAATAATTATAATCACAAATGCATTAAATCTAACTTACCACCTTTCCCAACATGAATGTGTGGGTCCTGCAAAAAATGAAATAAAAAATAAATTTTAGAAAATGAAATCGAACGGAAAAAATTAGCAAAAAGTAAATTATGTAACTTTTATGTTAATGGAAAAGCATTTTTATCTTGAAATAAGCTTTTCAGATTTCAAGTTATGATTTAAAATTTTAATCGAATTGAAAATGTTTTATCTATTTTTATGTTACTTTCTTTAACAATCATTATAAAAAAATTTTAATCAGTTTAAAAAAATTACGAAATACATAATAATTTCTCCTTGTTATATTATTAAAATATTTGTATGAAATTTTAGTGAAAAAATTTCCACAAAAATAATTCAAGAATAAAAGATTGCCTGATAGCGCCATCTCTTAAACTAATGTGAAACTAATTTCTGAGGTGAAAAACAATAAACATATTTATTAGGTTATTCTAAAGTACTCAATATTTATAAAAATAGGAAATGGTACGTATATAATATTTTTTCCAGTAAAAAAAATTGTTTTAAAATAATTTAATTCATAACCATATTTTTAAACATGACTATGATATTTTTCTTAAATTAGCTAAAAATTACAATTAAAAAATATTTTTTTTATATTTATTGCATTCTACAAAGTTTAATATTGTAGGATTATACCGGCTGTACAAATTTAAAAATATTTTATTGATGTGGAGCAATTAATTATTATTTCCCTTATAATAATTACTTTTTATTTTTAGTATAAATATATCGACAATATTTATTGCAACGGGTTTTTTTTTTAATTTTATCATTATTATTATTATTAAATAATGTCGATAATATATTAGATATATTTTTTAAATTTATTTTCATCAATATCTTAACTATTTATAGCAACTTTATTTTACTTTTCTTAATATATATTTTATGAAACATTCGTAAAAGATTAATAATTTTTACAGATTTGCAAACCATTTTTCGTAATATTTTTATATGTATTTGTTTATTTATATAACTGCCTTATTTTCTATAGCTGAGGTAGTTCAGATTGATACAAAAAATCCTCTTTAAAGATAACACATAAATAAATTCAAATAACGATATTAATTTTTATAAAAAACATAGTTATCGTTTAATAATTTTAAAACAGTTAAAGTATATTAAATGTTATCAATAATATTATCAGAGTATTTTTAAGTGTTTTATTATTTTTGTAAATATAGTTTTAAATGTAAATTTAAAGTATATATTTTAAATTTTACTATGCATTTATTATTGTAAATTATTGTATTTTTTTTAATATCGGTCTAAATATAACGCTTAAATTTTCTTACTTTACACACATATAAATTAAAATTACATATTTTTACATTTAAAATATAAAAAATGATTACAAAAATTGTCAGTTTTATAACATTATTTTGAATACATTTTAAACAATATTTTCTTCGTGCGTAATGTGTCTCTGCCAAAATGCTGAAATTTACTAAAGTTTCTAATTGTTGCAAAATATATTAGAATAACACATTTTACATTAAAAAAGAAGCCATGTTATTTGTGATTGTACTTAAAACATTATATCTTTATCCAAAATGTTTTTAATAAATGAAATACATTTGAAGATATATGCAAATGGATATTTTTAGTATATTAAATTATTCTTATTCGAAGTGTTTTCGCATTTGCGTTGAATAAATTTGTCACATTTCTAGTTTAAGTTTACATTTTAGATTTTTATTAATAAATAGCTAGTTCGATTTGAATTAAGTATTTATCAATGTTAATCTAATATTAATCATTCTCTTCTTCAATTGTATTGTAAATATTTGGTTACAAACAATTTCCGGTAAATATTTATAGATACATTATAATTATTTAAAATATTGCAAAAGTTTCATTTTAAATTTTATCACAATTAAAAATATTACAAAATTGTTCTTTGTTTAAACTATAACACTAGTTTAAAAGTTAATTAAAATTAAGTTTAATAACAATTTATTACTTTTTCTTACATTGATTTTTATATTTAACGTAATCTAATATTGCTTAGAAATACTTGAGATTTTATTACTTTATTATATTATCTGAATGATATTACTATTTATATATATTTTTAGTCATATTTGAAAAATTCATATAAATGCAATATTTAATCACCGAGGAAAACATTCTTTGGTTGATTTATGTATTGAATGTTCTCTATTAAATTAAATTGACAATATTTATGAATTTAAAAAATGAATTTTTAATTTATCCATTTTATTAATTAATTTATAATACTGTTATCGTGCATTTTTAATTTTAATACTTTATAATATTTTCTTTATAATACTAATGTTTCCATTTAAAAAAAGTCATTTAAATGCAATAATATGAAATTTTAAATGATGCATTGATTATTTTTTGTGCAGTATGTGTTAAAAATAATAAGTTTATTATTTTTGATAGTTTAATTTAAGAATTGTTTTAAAATATTTAGAGATTGTATAATAATATTGTAATGAAATTAATATTTTTATAGTAGTTTTTTAAAACTTATTTAAATACTATATTTTATCACTGTAGAATACATTCGTTGATTGAGTGATACATTGTTTGCTATCAATCAATGCAACGTGAGAATTAAAAATAATATTTATGCATTTTTACCTGAATATGTCCAGTATCGTGAATTATACCGCCTCCTCCTTTAATGCTTTGAGCACCCGTGCTGGTTGCCACCAGCAGGGCTAAAAGACCGACGACCTAAAAAACGTACATAAATTCAGTAAAAATAATTCACTAAATTCCCTCAATATCAAAACTAATAAAAAAATATAAAGTCAATTTAAAAATAAAACTAAACTGCTGTTATTAATGACATTTACAAGATGTTACTAAGAAAAAAAATATTTACACAAAAAATTAGATTTCTGATAATGCATTGTGTACAGCTAAAATCTTTATCTATTTATTGGACGAATTCTTCTCGCTAAAATATAATCTAAGATTAATGCAAACTTCCGCGTCTTATTTAACATTTGCATTAGAAGAAAGTTTTCCGATTGGAGATTATAATTTTAATTTTGTTGTATGTTTTTTTAAAGTTTAATTACAAAATTATAATTCAAACATCTGTTTTTGATTTCTAATGAAAATCATATTTAAATATTAAGTATAAATATAAGCATTTTCAATTACGTATGTAGTTAAGTTATGTCAATAATGAAATAAAATCTTTCATTATTTTTATAAACTAAAAATATTAGTAATATGACTTAAAATATTACTGAATTAAGTGATATTTGAGCATTATTTTTAGTTTAGTAGTTAACTTAAGACAAATAATGGAAAGATCAACAAAGGTATTTTTTTAATTTCAAATTTTATTAAGAATGAAACTAATTTATATTAATTACTTATTAAAATGAAAGTTCATTAAGAAATTACTTTTACTACATTGTTAAAGGAAAGGGGAAATCTTGAAAAATCTAGTTATTTTTTCATAAAAATTAGTTAATATAATGAATTATATTTTGTCTCCTTTGCTTTCAAATATTAAAAAATGAAGACATAAGTTAAAAATCGATAATTTAAATATCTACTTAAATAATCTAATATTATTCTTCACTAAAGTTCATTAAAATATAATTTATTTTAAAAAACCAAAACTTGAAAATTTATTTAAAAAATTTAACATATTCTTATGCCAAAATTCGCTAAAATTATTTTTTCTTTAGTTTTCAAGCATCAAAAATTAATTTTAGAATTTATCTCTCTCATGTTAAAAGTTAACAAAATATTAACTTCAGTATTTTTCACTAAAGTTCATTAAGGCATTATTTATTTTTAATATATGTTAGGAAAACAAAATTTATTTAAGAAATCTAACATTTATTTATAACCAAATTCATTAAAATTATTTTTATTTTCTTTCAAGCGTCGAAAATATTCATAATTATAGAATCTATCGCTCCCATGTTAAAAAACTAACAAAATCGTTACTTTCTACTGCTGCTACCTGTCGGCAGAAACAGAAACTAATCCAATACTTACTAATATCATTTTCTGGCTGTGATAACGTGTTAATGGTTTCTTCGGAAGTTAGCCAGTGATGGCAGTCAGCCATTCCTTTGCTTATATACTCCGTCTTGAAGATGGTCATTGCCTGGGGTTGATTTATGCTTATTTGTGACTTGACAGTCAAGGGTCACACGTCGACGATATCGTTCGAGGATAGCGGGTCACCAAAATAAAGCTTCTTCACTTCATTGTGGCGTCAAGGCACGTTCCTCTGGGCAGCTGGCGAAAGTAACTAATCTGATGTAACGGTGAACACGTGACTACCCGTTATTTGAGGTGTTACTTTCTCCGAGGAAGGACGTTCTGAAGAGAGACGCACATACGAATCGGTCGACTTCAGGTTTGTGCGGAGTTGTCGTTTTCCATGGA
This sequence comes from Latrodectus hesperus, assembly GCA_037975125.1. Taxonomy (NCBI): domain Eukaryota; kingdom Metazoa; phylum Arthropoda; class Arachnida; order Araneae; family Theridiidae; genus Latrodectus; species Latrodectus hesperus. The sequence continues at coordinate 96,065,592 of CM075856.1, read as the reverse complement.
AATTATTAAATTCAAAAAATAAATTATGTCCATTGAATGAATAAAGATAGCATCTCTCTTGGCGATGGACACCATGTTTGGCAACTTTGAGATGCGCGTAGACTTACGATTAAGTGTTTCATTACTGTCTAGTATTGATTAATTTGCCATGAAGTGGTAAATTAAAGAGCTTAGTGTCATAAGCATTTAAATTACATTTAATTTTTTTAATGAAATAAAAAAATTGAATTATTGTTTAAAGAGAAAGTTATTTTAGAAAAGTTTGAAAACGGAGTGCTTTTAAATTAGTAAGAATTATAAAGCGATCAATTTGAATAAATATTAATTTTAAGTTGTTAACTTGTTATAATCCGTTTTATTGTCATTGTAATAATGATAAAAAAGTTACCATGAAGATTTCTTTTCATTAAAAATGAGTAACTAATCCACAACTCGCTGTGTTTCATTTTAAAAAGTATAAATCAAATTTATTTTCTTAAAAATTTAAAATTGTTGCCAACTTTAGCAATGGAAATTAAGGAACTTTTGAAATTGGGGTAACTATAATAATAAGTATGATATTATAGAGGAAATATAAGAAACTACATTATTCTGATTTTAAATGTATATAGGAAAAAATAACGAATGTAATTATGTATTTTGTTCTACTTTACTCTAGTGGACAAAACACACCAGTTTTCACGGGTTATAACCATCCGTGAAATACGTGTAAATAGTTTCCGGGTAAAATTGTGATTTGAAAAGATAACTTTATTATTTGTTTGTTCAAAACAGTTGTTTCGCATAACAAAACGAGATTCCTTGAACAGATCGCTTAAAAACAAATCATATGCGATGTTGTTGTTGTTACTATTGGACAAGCCAAGCTCGCTATGCCTTGGCTATGCGAATTTAAGTCAATTGGGAGCGTCTTTCGTTTAAATCAGAGCACCATGAAGGTGAAAGTACGACTTTGCTCTACACACATCCCATAGCTACCCGTTTATAGGGTAGGCAAACATTCACACCTCATTCATACAAAGAAAGGACAAAGACAGGATAGATAGAGAAAGAAAGTACATCCATGCCCGTACAGGGATTCGAACCCAGGACCTCCTTATCCGCAGTCAGGCACGCTGACCGCTAGACAAATTGGGCGGCTTACGCCATGTAGAAAGTTTTAAAATTTTATTTAGTCACAGTTAAATACTAAAGTCGTTGTTCCTGTCATCTTCTTCTTCTTAAATTTGGTTTGTATGTCATTGGGCACCTCTGCTTTTATCAGCATTTTATGTACCACTTTAACCCAAAACCCAATGTTTCCTAGTTCCAGTTGCCTGGGCCACCCACTTATTAATAAAGTCCGACAATCCTTTAATGGAGTCTATGTGTAACTTCCTTAGTATGGATGATGCTTAAAGAAGTTAAACTAGGAAGGCAAGAGCCTCGCATTCGTAAATGATATGCTCTGCCGTTTCCTTTAAGTATGACATTTCCAGCAGATAGGGTCTTGTGTTGAACAGTCCCATCTGGTCAGAAAGTCAGTCATGCTAAGATAGCTTCCTGATTTTCACCAGAAGAAGAAGGTTTGAAGGTCATTTCTACCTCAAGTGAAGGATTCATTGCTGCCCTCACTAGATTGCCTTTGAGTTCCCTTGTCTTTTCAGTAAGGTCTACTTCAGAGGCTTCACCTGCAAATGCAGAAAGGTTTGCTTGTGTCTTTCAGCCACAAGATAACAATAAGCTCAGGTAATATGAGTCCACCCAGCATTGCCTGAGTTACTGGGCAAGGCAAATTACTCTGTAGTTCGCCAGGCAACTAGAGGCTCCGTTAAGACACCATTACTGCGGTGCCATAAATAGCTCAGGCATCGGAAGTCGCATAACACCAGGGCTTACGGAGCTGGTTCCCGGCCTCTGATTCAATATTCAAGGCTATCCTGTCATTCCTACAGGACATTCGGCGATCCACCACCTGCCGACGCGCCTGGTGGTTGCTCAAGCCCCAGGAAGGTACACGTACCCCCTGGTTCCAGGTGTCTCTGTCATTCACATTGCAAAGTATTTCAGATCAGATGTGTATTGGAAAAATCGTAAACACGTTCGCTGCAGTCTGAAAAACAATGTTTTTTTTTTAAATAAAAAGAAATATTAAATATTTTAATTTCAAATAAAGATTTTTATCGAGGTAATGTAGAAAGAAGAGTGATACTATGAAATTCACATTTTTTTGTTCCTTTCAGTATCCCATAGGCGAAAATTTTTGAAGTGGGGAAAGAGCTATACACTTCCATTCTTGAAGCGAGCACGGTTCCGAAATAGTGTGCATAGAGGCATAAGCAACTTTACAGTGAGCCCAAATCAGCGATCATTATGGCGTAAATTAACCGTATATACTGTAATCAAAATTTCGAATGGAAACATAAACTACGATTTGAATTAGTCAAAGTTCAATATATTGATGTAAGTTTCGTCATATTCAATCCTACAATTCTTTTGTTCAATACAACAGATCTTGTTCAGTTCGGAACAAAAATTCCACGGTTAAGCAGAATAGGATTTTATTTACATGGATTAATGTAAAATAATGGGAAAGGTTAAATTAAAATTTATTCCAAGCCATTACTAGATGATTGTTTAGTTAAAAGGATTTGCAATTAGATTATTCTACTCTTTCCTAATGAATTTTTTTATAAAATTCCGTTTTTCAAAATACGCTGGTTACAGTTAGGCTAAGAAACAGAAAGAAATCCAACAAATACCTCTTTTATGCCTGAACAATCTTAGTATGCGTTCAATTTTTCAATAATGCGACTATTTTCTATTTTGAATTCAAAATGTGGAAAAAGTTTGAAACAAGAATTAAAATATAAAGAATTTTCGAGAATGGAATAAAGTATAATCTTTTTTTTTTAAAAAAAGTAAATGATACTTTACATACAATATACAAATTTACTCTTTCATTGTATTACAGAGTTTATGCTCAGTTATATGACATACATTAGACAACAGTGTCAAAAATGTTACAACTCGTCACATCAAGTAATATCAAACAGCAGCTGAACGATTAGATCTCTGGGAGTCTCTTCAAAGGTTCATCAGATCGATTCCTACCTACCTTTGGCACGGATGCTTGCAGCGGTTTGAAATCAATTAAAACTCCAATCTGTTAATATCATGAGAAAAAAGTAATCATAAATCAATTATGATTGTATTGATATCATCAATGAATGAATTATATATATATATATGATCAATGAATTATATATATATATATATATATATATATATATATATATATATATATATATATATATATGTATGTATATATATATATATATATATATATATATATATATATATATATATATATATATATATATATATATATATATATATATATATATGTATGTATATATATATATATATATATATATATATATATATATATATATATATATATATATATATATATATATATATATATATATATATATATATATATATATATATATATATATATATATATATATATATATATATATATATATATATATATATATATATATATATATATATACTAGATAAATATAATAATATCCTTCGGACTTGAACTTTTCGAGAAGGAAAATGAATGGTTAGCGTTTCGATCTTCAGTTCAATTGCTCATGCGTTCGATTTCCACTTCGAGTTTGGATGATTTTAGTGGTTTTAATTCCATATCTTGACAGAATTAGACGTTGTATATAAGCAATAACTCTAGAATGACCATTTTGATCGGAGTGTTTCTAGATTAAGGTATGATTGAATAACTATAGGCTTTTTTTTTCAACAGTTTATGGTTTCGATAGTGACGTTAGTTTTTATCTTTTTAGTGGTTTTTTTGGCTTGGATGTATACAGTGGTTCAGAATGCATTTTAAACTCTATGCCCCGGTCTAGTTAGGCTTCATATGCAAAAAGTGATCATTGAGCAATAAAGAAATCAAACCAAATCACATTAAATTCTATTTCCCAGTCAAGTGAACTCACGAATACAAAAAGCATCAGTTGAAAGACAAGCCAAATGAAATGTTCCTAGCATCGCTTAATTTACTATTTCAACCGGGGTCAAATAGATTAGTTAGAATGGATTTCGAAAGTAGGGAACCAGCATCGGTCGATTTATTTGATTAACATAATTACTGAATTTTTCACCATTTATGTAAACTTTAGTTATATTTTGTCTCCAATAGATAAAGCTCGATATAATCCACATTTATCGACATAATTTGAATGTTACATATTAGACAAAAACATGATTTATATGTTTAGTGATTCCTTTTAATTGCAACAGTGTTTCCTTTTATTGTTCAAAATTTATTTACCATGATAATTTTATAAGAAAATTATTTATCTATTTTTCGGCTTAAAATAAAATAAACTGCAATGAAAATATCACAAGAGTATAAATAATTCTTTTACTTTTCCATCATAATTCAAAGAATTTTAGATGATGTGATGAATTAACGTATTCCTATATAATTTTTTATAATATTATAATAAAATAAAATTTTATTTGTGTTAATTAGGAATAGTCTATATCTATCTGTCTTTATATATATATTGATTTAATTAAGCAAAACAGATTAATGAAATGTAAGGGAAATATGATTAATAATTTGAAATGATATACGTAACATTTTTAAGAGCTTTTAAGAAAATGCTGTTAAATATAAGTACTGATATAGAATATCTTTTGTGTAATCCCAAATATCTTAAGAAAAACACACTGTTATCAATAAATTTTCCTACTAATACTAATTCCTGTTTGATTTGCAATTAGTGGTTTCAGTTCTAGTACATTAATTTACCTCTAATTTTGAGCCATTTTGTAAATTCATAAAATTAATATTTATTAAAGTAAAATACTCTATTATAAAGCATTGCTGTTTTGATTGCTATTCATTATGAATACGATGTTTTAGATGCTTGAATTTTCAACTGTTAAAAATTTACTAATAATGAATCACCAAATTACTCATGGCTAACCTGAAGAATGCATAATCAATTTATTATTTTGGTTTTTGGTTGTATTTTTTTAATGTCATGCACTAAATTTTTATATCACTGGTACTTATATTTAAGGCCAGTTAATTTGTAATATTCTATTAATATTATATTTTAGAGTATTTTATGATTAATTTCAATAGTTAATAATATATTCTGTAAAAGAGCAAAAAACTTATTAAAATTAATTAAAGTAAATCATATTCTATTAAATATATAAATGTTTGTTTCAACAACAATAACTGTTAACTTTTCTCGTGGATAATAATTTATGCTAGATTATATATTTTGAATTGCATGAGAAATAATTATTAGCATTTCAAATTTTATGTTACGAATTAAATTTTTCTTTTTCTTCAAATTTTGAGAACAAGTATAAATTTAATTTGTGATCTTTTATTATTTTCTTTTTGTTCATTTGGTTTATTAAAGGCTCATCATAAGTAAAAATATATATTTCTTTAAATATCATTGATTGCAATATTTTCCATACTCATGTGTTGAATTTGATTTTGCCTCTATGTTTTATATTATGTGATGCACATCACGATTTTTAATTATTTTCTCAAAACAAGCTTTCAAAATTTTCTCCGTTTTCTAAAATTAGTCATTAGAAATTATTTAGTATAAGATATGTATTACATGTACATACTTGATAATATTTTTTACATAAATTTCTTTTAATCAGATAAAATAAATATTTTTTAACTATTTAAAGTAATGTTGATCATTGCATTTCTTCCAATGACAATTTTGGATTTTGTTTTATAAAATATATTCATTAATTCACCATGCATATAAAATTGCAACTAAAGTTTTATACATACATATATATATATATATATATATATATATATATATATATATATATATATATATATATATATATATATATATATATATATATATATATATATATATATATATATATATATATATATATATATATATATATATATATATAGTATATATATATATATATATATATATATATATATATATATATATATATATATATATATATATATATATATATATATATATATATATATATATAAAGCTATAAATTATCAATAACGAAACAAAATTTGATTTTTTTAAGCAAGCTTAAAAGTTATTGAAAACTGAATGTGCAGTTGAAATACAGAAATTTAAGTTTTTATTGACATCAAAATTAATGATATTGATAATATTTTTAAGTATTTTAATGGTTTCAACGCATCTTAGTTTTTCTATATATAAATGAAATTTTCATTCACTTTTAAAACAAATTTTGAGTTAGATGAATTTTTATTATGCATTATAATATTTAACCAGATAGAGATATTAAAAAAAATAGCTAACAAAAATCCTATAGTTTTAATCAAATTTAATGGTTAATAAATATTCATAGCACAACTTGTGCCAAGACTCTTCAAAATGTATCAATATTGGAAGCCGTTAACCTACAAAGCGCCAAGGGTCACGTGCTTAAAGAACAGCAAAAATTTTGGGTAAAATGTTACGATTTGAAATTTCGCCGCATTATTTTAATGTTTTGACGACAAATTAATATGTAAAAGGTCCACTCTGTTGAGTTATGAAACCTTTTTTCTGAGCGTGCACCAAAAAAAGAAAACAAACATCACGATTTTTTAGTTCTTATTAAGTTTTTAGCCTGATTCACACACTTGCAGAGGAGTTTAAAATATATGGTTGCTCAATAAAACAGTTGAATGTATCAAGTTTTGAAACTATTTGACTATTCAAAGAGTTACTTTTTCTTGGTTTCTTTTTTTTTCATTTGTAAACAAAGCGATGTGCATCCTCTAATTTTCTCAGATGTTTATCAGGCATCTTAAATTCTCATGTCCTTCGCAGCAAGGGTTGTAATATGGTTTTCAAGTAATTTCATTAAATTTACATATCTTTGGTAAGGTCTGACGTGACGCCGTTGATGTTCTGGATGAGAATTGTCACGTGCAGGTATATAAAGTCATTAATATCGAATGCATTTTCTTTATCATAAGAAAGAGTATTCGATTGTGTTCTCTCCCAAAGTTAGATTCATTAAATGCACCATTTGAAATGAATGAATCATTTTTCAACTTATGATAGTTTATTTGGAAATAAGCCACACACATTTCGAAGAGTGTCATTGATTCAAAACCACGCAAGTTCTCATAAAAATTTGTGTAAGTTTATTATTTCGTGTCTTATACTGAACCAACGACAGGCCGAGTAGTTGGAAAATGAGAAAAAAATTTTATAGTGAACTTCACTATTTAATGCTGTACATTGTCATAAATTATTTCCTCTAAATACATCATTTCCTATACACCAAGAAGCTTTAAATTAGTGTTTTTCAAAGTAAGAGGAAATATAAATCTTATGTGATAGTAGCATCATTAAATCCATAAATTCTGATACCCAAAGTTGCTTAGAAATAGTTTGCATATGAAGTGATATGTAAATTTTAAGTGTTAGTAACAAATCATTATCCCTAAATCCTTAAATTCCTGTACATGAAGTAGCTTTGAAATGTTTAGCTTTTAGACTAAGTACTGCGTAAATCTTATTCTCTAGTAGCAATTCGTTATCACTAAATCCATAAATACTTATACACAGAGTATGCTTGAAAGGCTTACTTTGTAGACTGTGTATGTCTTGCGATCTGTAAATCTTATAAAAAAGAAATTATCATCTCTAATTGCGTCAATAACAATACAATAAAACCGATTAAAAAGCTTAGCTTTAAAATTATGTAAATGTTATGCGGTATTATAACAAATAATTATCCTTAGATGCATCAATTTGTATATACCCTAGCATAAATACTTAATTTGTAGATTATGTGCTATACAAATTTTATGTGCTTATAAACATATTATCTTTAGATACATCAATTCTTACGTCATAGTTCTCTTAATCATAATTGCGTCAATAACAATACTATAAACCCGATTAAAAAGTTTAGCTTTAAAATTAATTATGTAAATGTTATGTGGTATTATAACAAATAATTATCCTTAGATGCATCAATTTATATATACCCTAGCACAGAAATACTTAATTAGTAGATTATGTGCTACATAAATTTTATGTGCTTATAAACATATTATCTCTAGATACATCAATTCTTACACAGAAAACCGTTTTAAATTATTTATGAGGTAAGAAAATCTTATATGTTAATAATAAATCATTATGTCCACATGAATCAATTCCAGTACACCAAATCGCTTTAAAGTTTTTGTTTTGTAGATTAAGCACTCTGCATGTACCATTCTGTACCACAACATTATCCCCAAACACATCCATTCTTATATATTAAAACAACTTTGATGTTTGTAGGTATAGTAGTATGCAAATTTTATGGACTAATAACAAATGCTATTGTCTATAAATGAATCAATTCGTGTACACAGTCATTTTGAAGTTTTCTGTCGGTAAGTTAACTGTAAATAAAATCTTGTATATGCTAATAATATATCATTAACTTTGAATTTATGAAACCCTATGCACCAAGTCACTTTAAAACGCTTTTTTGTTAATTAAATACTATGCAAAACAATCCAATTAGAAAAACATTATTCATTAGCGCATCAGTTCAATAATCCTTGAAAAATTTAGTTTATTGTTAAAATAAATTAAAGTTTAAATCTTATGCATTAGTAGCAACTCATTATCGACATTTACACCAAATCATATAAAATTGCTTTAAAATATTTATTTTTATTGTTTAAGTGCAACTTTAAAGCAAAAATTTAAAATGAATCAACATTTTGACAATTTGCATGACATTTCCCTAAGATTCCTCCGCATTAATTGTTATCCATTGTATACACAACGTATAATATATACATTTTAAATTATTAAATCGAAATAAGAATAAAGTAATAATAATTGCATATATTTCTGTGATCAATTACAAACTGAATATTTTAACTTTTACTAAAGATTTTACTGGGAACATAGCAATTCAATGAATACGAAAATATTTACATAAAAAATAAGGCTCATTGATTCCAATTTTTATACGAATATAAAACTCCTTCACTGACCTAAGTTAATAAATTTCTAAAAAAAGTTTTTTTAATTACTTTCGTTTCTCTATATTTTCATAAATTAATCGAGAGTTTTTGAGAAATTTTCTTGGGATGAGTTACTAGGTTTTGAGTGTATGCGTTTTTTTTAATTGGTAATTTTTCATTAACCAGCAGCAAGTAGTATATCGCCAAATACTGCCAAATTTAGCGCCATCTTTCGAATAATCAATTAGGTTTCATTCAGGGTTCAAAACAGATTATTATCTTCCTAAGTATAGAACAGATTTAGACTACCAACTGTTAACTTTATTCATATTCGCATCTTCACTAATTCAATGTTTTTTCCTCCCATTTTCAAACTTGTTTTCATGCACACATAAATGACAAACACACCTACATTGCTGTTTGAGTTTTCCGTCAAAACAACCGCTATTGTTTTGAAATGTGTTACATACGAATTTCTCTTCCCACTTAAAATAAAAAAATGAAATGGTGATGAATATTAAAATGTACAGATACACAAAACAACAAATTAATAAAAATACATTCTGGCTTCAGTTAGAATGACTGGAGTTGAGACTATTGTCATAGGTGTTTGGCATTTCACTTAAAAAAAGACCGGTTTATTTGAAAAATATTTCACTTGTTTCTAATTTCTGGAGATATTTTCTCTCTAAAGCAAATGTTTGATTTCACAAATTTTTATTTCTTTTTTTAATCTTATATGCAATTTTGGTTCTTTCAGTAAAATTCTAAAGTTTACTTACAAATTGATTTCTGTTCAGAAATATGCCGAATTTGTCATGAAAAAAGATCCACTGATCATAAGATGCAGCTTTCTTAATTTATAGCGCATCGTGTAATATTTTGAAGCAAGCTTCGAAATATTATATCATATTATACAACTTATAAAAATCATTTTAAATATTACATTATATAATTTTATATAACTAATATAGTAAAATTTGTTTTAATTATTAATAAAGCTTTCGGCAACTCTGTTTGTTAAAGGAAAAGTAGGCGCCCAACTTATCCAGTGGTCAGTGTGCCTGACTGCGGATAAGGAGGTCCTGGGTTCGAATCCCGGTTCGGGCATGGATGTACTTTCTCTAACTATCCTGTCTTTGTCCCTTTCTTGTATGAATGAGGTGTGAATGGTTGCCTACTCTATAAACGGGTTCCTATGGCATGTGTGTACTGAAGAAGTCGGACTCCACACCAAATATGGTTCAGTTGGAAAAGTGGAGCAGCGCACCCCATATTGCCAGCCTAGCTGGCACACAACAACAACAAAGGAAAAGTAATAATGAACTTTTTCAATAGAGGAATTTTTGATGAAACTAATGCTAGTTTAATATTTAACATCATAATTAAGATAGGAATAAAATTATATTGATTACAAAAATATTAATTTCGCAGATCTTTTAAATTTTTTTATGTAAATAGATATTTTCATATTAAAATGCACTATACTTAATCCTATAAGGCTCATCAATTAAGATACAAATGTTATATTAGTTCAATAATATATCATTGAAATAATATTCAGTAAGTTTCATTACAAAGATTGTAATGTGATTTAATCACAAGAAAAACTCTTTCCTGATTTATACCAAAATTTTATAAATTTAAATTTTATTTTGCAAATAATGTGATTGTTATTAAAATTAGTTAATGATAAAAGCTTATTAAAATGTACATTAAAAATCAAATTAAAAATGCAAGGAAATTTTTCATACATAAAAAAACTAGATATAGTTTATTATAAATAATAGAAATCAAATTCAAACAAAAAAATCAAATAAATAATTTCAAACAACCGGTAAGCTTTGAGAAAAAATTCAAAATTGTTTAAAAAATAAAAAATGCTTTATCATTTTTATTTTTATATTTAAAAAATTAAATTTCTAAGCATTTCTGGATGATAATATTTTTAACATGTTCGTTGTATTACTCAGATACAAATAGAAGGGTATAAGTTGATATAATTTTGCCGGCTCATTGGAAACAAAATAGAACCTTGCAACAACAACAAAAAAAAGAAATTTCTTCTAATTAATAAGAAGAAGTAAATAAAACGTTTTAAATTTGTAGTAGTTTTATATAGGCATTTTCCTTTTACCACACACGTACAAATTCATTTGAAATTTCAACAACAGCAACCTTAAATTAATTGTAAAAAAAGATTCAAATTATTTTAAAAATAATAAAGATATTTATTACACATTATGAGAAGCTTAAAAAATTCATATAATTTGAATGACTCTTAATCAACATGAAATAATCGCAAAATTATTTTAATAATTAAAGCCGTGGTTTAATTTTTAGTGATTAGTTTTTAAGAGGAAAACTTAAAGTATATAAATAAGTGACATTAAAAATAACAAATCAATATTTACACAATATGTTTATATCAATATTTACTTAATAATATTTATACAATTAAAATTTTATTTCGCTATTATTTTTTTAAATAGTTTGATTATTTAAAACATATTTAAATTTTATACTCGCATAAGTTTCCACAAAATTTATTGGAAACACTGATATGAATATTTATACTCATATATAATAAATGTTTAGATATTTTTTCACGTTTTAAATCGAAGCGATATATTAATTATAAATGTTGATGTTAAACTGATGGTAACATTGAACGAAGTTGAATTGCATTCTTATTTTACAGAATATTTCAAATCCAGTAAAGTAAATCATAATATTTTGCGTCGAGATTTTCTAATTAATTATGCATGGAAATAAAGCAACCTATAGCTTTATTTTGAAAGGCATGTTTACCAGCAGATTTTTTTATTAATATCAGAAATTACAAAGAATATTTAGGTACATAGATATATAATCTATAGTATTTTTCTTTATTTCTCCTAAGCAATAATAAAACAATACCATCATTAATAATTTGATTAGAGTCTATAAAATTATTAAAAATTATATATATATATATATATATATATATATATATATATATATATATATATATATATATATATATATAATTTCGAGCGTTGTTTGAAAATAATCTATTTTAAATGTGACTTGAAACGGAAGTTCCTATATTGTAAGCATTTGCTGCTTAAAAAAGGAAAATATCTCTTAAGAATTATTTTGTTGAATAGTTTTTGGTGCTAATTTTCTTGTTTTGTCACCTAAGTTTTGTAGGGTCTAAGGTATTTAAAATCTTAGTTTTGATAATCTTGAAGCATTATCAAGAAACAAAAGATTTGGTATTAAACCTTCCAACTCCTACGCCACCTTAAGCTGGTAATCAGCCTTAAGCAGGTAAATTATTGATCTACTTGCAATTATTTACAAAATAACTTGTTATTTGTTGAAGAATAACTGGCTGAAAATCAATAAAAAAAAGCGTACAATGAAAGATAAGTTAAATTATTCAGATATGTTTCCAGTTGCTTATTTATGCCAACCGAAGCTGGTAAACACAGCTCTCTTCGCCATGATGAAGCGACGAGGTTGATGCCTGAGTTAGTTAGCACCTTTTCCTGTCAGTAAAGGAATACTGATTGGCTTGGTATCGATCCCTCACTTTCTGAGCACGAAGGGCATGTATTTTCATCCATCTGCTCACTTTGACCTCCAAGTACTACAAAGTAGTTAATATTTTAGTGTTTTATATTTTAACGTACACTATAAAAATATTATATAATGCTATCTAAAGAATACAAAAAGTTTTATTTATTAAAACAATTAATACATGTTTAAATGAAAGTAAATTTGTTCTGGAAAATATCTGGAATGAAAGTTAAGAAAAATATACATTTAATGAAAACTATTAATACATATATAAATGAAAGTAAATTCGTTCTGGAAAATATATAGAATGAAAGTTTAAAAAAATATACATTTATTAAAAACAATAATATATATATATATATATATATATATATATATATATATATATATATATATATATATATATATATATATATATATATATATATATATATATATATATATATATATATATATATATATTTCCTGACTCCTGAGCTGTGGGTCCCGAGTTCGAATCCCGGTTTGGGCATGGTTTCTTTCCTTCTCTGTTCTCTCTGTGTATCTCTGTCCTTTCTTCTGTGATGTGGTATAAATATGTCCCGCCCTATAAACGGGTTTGTGGTGGTATGGCGCGGGTAACGCTTCTCGCCTCCGTGACTTGGTTCACAGGTGCCCGCTGGGTAACGAGAAATGAGTAGCAATTTCTGGCCTTGTTGTGGCATAGGGTTAGTCACCCAAGTGTGCTCGCCATTGGAATATAATATATATATATATATATATATATATATATATATATATATATATATATATATATATATATATATATATATATATATATATAAATGAAAGTAAATTCGTTCTGGAAAATATCTGGAATGAAAGATAAGAAAAATATAAATTTTAGGAGAGCTATTAATACATATATATGTATATATATATATATATAAATGAAAGTAAATTCGTTCTGAAAAATATCTGAAATGAAAGTTAAAAAAAAAATATAAATTTAATGAAAACTTTTAATTCATATTTAAATGAAAGTAAATTATATCTAAAGTGAAAGTTGAAAGCTTAAAAGCAACAAAGATTATTTTAAAGAGAGTATTAAGAAAAATGTCATCACGTTTCGGCAATAATAGTGGTGATAATTCTTTCAAAGCATCTCTTCGAATAAGGCTAAGAGTTTTGCTTAATCCATGAGTTTCGGTAATGGGTAGCAAGACAATATTTTACCATTCCTGTTCGCCTGTCACCCTATATTCTAGTTCGTGGCATCGTAAGTCGTAACGAGCTATTGACTTCTGCGCGGTAGCGGAGAGAACAATTGCTTCCTTTTACAGCATCGACTGGCCAACTTCTTTTTCGCAATATCTCTGAAAAAATCTTACGTTTAATGCTTTTTGGAAAACCTAATAGTTGAACTGTTGAAAGCCATTCATCCATCTTAACAACTTTTTTTCCACGAATGGCCCTAAACTAGATCATTAGCGCATATAACTGCTTCTTACAGTGACAGTTACAGTCAAAGTCGTGAAGAGTACTTTTCGAACTTACAAAATAACATGAGTTTCGATAAGTTGCTATTCACATTCAAATGCTTCGGGTTTGCAACACAAATATTTTTTTAAACTCAGAATTATTTTGACAGCTAATAGTTTTTATTTAAATAAATAACAAATGATTAATTATGAATATTTTGTAGTTTCTGTGAAATATGAAAATGTTAAAATGGGGACAGAAGTCAAGGTTTGTGGTAAAAAGATGAATTGTTACTAGGCATTTTGTTTAAAAATCATTTTTTCCTATAACTGGTAAAAATTATGGAAATTCCTATTTTTATTTCATTTTATGAAAGTGTGAAGCACAGGTTAGTAATGTATTTTATAAAAAAATAAAGAAAGCATTCACACATTCTAATTGTTAAAAAAAACATTTAGTAAGATTCACTAAAAATTTCAAACAATACATTTCTCGCTTAAGATTTTGGTTTCGTTAAAATTGATTTTGTAAAGATATTTAATAAGTGTTTGTTAAAACTGTCAATTAAAAACGCATTAAATAATAATTTGCTCAAAATGTTTATTTAGAAAGATACAATTAATAAGTATTCTTTTAAAATGTTATTTCAAAAAGACATTTAACAAGCATATCGTTAAAAATATTAAATTTAATAAAATTGGAACCAATCAAAAATACATTAATTTTTTAAAAGTTCGTACAAAATATTAGTTTATTTTAATATTTTTGTAAGAATTTGTTAAATATGACTAATTAAAAATAATAAGAATTTATTTAAAATGTTAACAAATAAAAAAACGTAGTGAGCATTTTTGAGTTTTTAAAAATATTTAATGGGTAAAGTAGAAAGCATTATATAAATTTAAAAACAATCATTAATTCAAAATCTTAATTTTATAAACAAAAATGAGCATTTTTCAAGATGTTAAATATAAAATAACATAGATGTGAATTTGATTAGAATGTTAATTTTACAAGAACCATAGTGAGTATGTATTTAGCATGTTAATTTTTATAAGATATAAAGAAAAATCTTTCTCAGAAAAAATTATTTTTAACAAAATTATTAACATTTGTTTGAAAGAGCTATTGAAAATGTGACCGAAAATCTCAGACTGCCTTGGCCAAATTCTCAAGTGGACATCTAAAATGTTTATTGTTTGAACGTGGTAGAAAAATTTATCCCAATTGTAAAAAATGCTGTGAATCCAGCCTCACCGAAACATATTCTGGATTGCTTCGGACTTTCCTGGGAGAATTTAGCCTCAAATCCCCTGCTTGTCAATGACTTTCTAACTGTCAACAATTTAATGGAGTTGATCCAACAAATATCAGATCTTTAAAGAGAGTAAGCCATCAACAATAGAACTATTGAAAATGTTAATGAGTATTAGCGTTAAAAATTGTAACTTAAAAAAAGTATTTGATCAAAATGTTAAAAGATTCATACTACTATACTAATAAATTATTAGTGATCGAAATATAACCTATAACTGTACTTAGAATATATATAATATAACCTATAACTGTAGCTATAACTTGTATATAGAGAAAGCACAGAATGTGATTAATTAATAATTAAACATCATCTTCATACTTGGATAGAGAAAGTTATCATTTTATCCAATATTATTATGATTAAAGAATGAAGGAAATAACCGTTTAATTATGGATTATAGAAAAATTAAATAATTTTTTCCACTATTTTATTATTCATTAGTGTGGTGTAATAGAAAGGAAAAAAAGCATCGATTTTGAACGAATCATTAAATATAAATTGATAAGTATTTTATTTTTATCCGATGATATATTTTACATATCCTATCAGTAACAGTAGACTAATTATAGATCAGTCATATTTTTTATGATGTTATAGATTAGTTTTAAATGCATTTTTAAAAACTAATTCGTAACAGGTAACTTTAATTAATTTGAAAGTTTCCGAAAAATTCCTTAAAATTAGAATATAATTTATGTTACATATTTTGTTTGTGCTTATTTATTTATTGCAAGTATGCAAGAATGGACTTCCAGTCAAAAGGATATTCGTTCTAAGAAAATTTGAGATATGAAAAAATATATTTAATATTTTTTTCTTACTTACTTCGCTTTCTTCTCAAAACACTGTTTTTCATCACAAAAATAAAACTCACACATTGACCAACTAAGAAGAAATAAAATGATGTGTTAAAGGCTTATAAAAATTACCTTTAGATACGAAGTTCCATTCATCCAGGTTCCATTGCATTGCCCGACGGTGACGCATTGGAAAAATCGGAAACACTTTCTCACTGCTGTTAAAAAATTATGCTTTATTTTAAACATCTTAAGATATAGTAAATGTTATTGTATGGGAATATAAAATAAAAGTGTAATACAATGCAAGGTATTCTCTGCGCCAGTGGTTACACATAGATAACAGCTTTAAAAGGATAATATAAACACCACACTTACGTTCTTGAAGCGAGTAGAGTTCCGGAACATTACAGCATAAGCAACTTTACAGAGATTTCAAATCAGAGTTAGCTATAGTATCAATTAATTACAAATATCGTAATCAAAATTTTGAAACTCGATTTAGCCATATTCTAAGTCAGCCCAAATCAAATGTGCAAAATTAGCACTTCATTTTATTTTGCACAACCTTTTTCATTTCAATCTCTAACAAAAATTGAGCAGACAGACAGATAATTATTTTATTTTTATAGATACCTAATTCTTAGCATAACACTTAGGTTTCCGACAAGAATTGGCGATTAATAATGCTTAAAAGTTTAAAGTAAAGGTTGTTCAACGTTAATAGGATTAAATTGAGACTTATCATTTTAAAACTCATCATATTCAATTCTTGTCACGTTTTCCTCTTTTTCGCCAAAAACACGTGCCGTTTTTATGTGCTTGGGTGTCTGGCGATCAGATAAAAATAAACACACACCGAAAGAGGGTTAGCACGGAAACATGTCGCCGGAAATGTACTTATCGCGATATTACCATTTTTTTTTTCTCTTTTGGTAAAAATGGAATTTAGAAGAAAACGATGGAAACTCCACGAAAAGAACGAAAGGAAGTGAAAGTTTCCCGGAACGAAATTAGTTAGATTATATTCTAAACAGTTTCTGTGAGATAATTTGCGAATTCGTAATTCTTTGTAGATGCGCTGAAAATTGAAGAAAAATTTCAAAGATTTAAAAAACAATGGAGAATTTCAATTTTATCAGAATAATTGTGAGAAAATTGATTTTTAACTAGAAAAATTTTCAACGGAAAATTCAACTTCATAAACTGAATATGTATGCAAATAATTACTTGAAAAATATATAATTGTATGTTATAACTATATTAATATTTCCCACACCTACTTATGTTGCAAATTCTAACGTTTCCATGGCAACCTGATGGTATTAAGGATTGTCGATGTTATACTCATATTAATTTCGATTCACAAAATATCATAGTAGGATTTGGATATCATAGTAGGATATATATATATATATATATATATATATATATATATATATATACACACATATATATATATATATATATATATATATATATATATATATATATATATATATATATAAACCTTGGTTATAAATATATAAATTAGTTATCTTAATCGTGGTCATAACAGGCGATGTAATTAGATTAAATATGCAGGCAATATATTATGTTCAAGTAAGAAAAATATGAAAAAGAGAAAATAACTGGGATAGATTTTCAATATGTACAAGTAACTCTCTCATGCTTTAACTGTGTCCTTTAAATGTAATATTACATTTTTCGCAATACTAAGGGACTGCATTGTCAACACGCAGATAATTAAGTTTAAATAAGTATGAGCGGTATCCGATTGAACATTTAACATTTGCTGTAGGTGATAACCTGTAGAATATGTAAAATATTACAGATTTTAAAGAGCTGATTCAATTAATATTTTTCAGCAACTCATTCTGTGCACTGCAGCTACCACGACTAAGAAAATCATTGAACAAAAATATAATTACAATACAACAAATAGTAAAACTGCTTCTAGAAAGTGAAAAAAATATTTTACAGACCCTCTAACATTACTGGAAATAATAATGAAAATATATTGCAGTAAGATTGCTAAATGGGGTATTTCTGACTGAGGAGGAATGTACCTAAAGTTAACAAGCACATCAGTATCTTCCTCAACTGACAGTTGAAACATAAAGCTGTGGCGGTTGATGGTCATTTCTTGCTGACACCAATGCCATTATCTACACCAATCGTCTCAAACACCGCTGACATTCTCACACGTCTTCAGAAAGATGTGCGAATACAGAAGTAGAATGTTTTGATTTGAATCCTCGACGAACAACACATTTGCATACGACTGATCTGACAGTTTTTCTCGATCTCAATAACCAATATTTTTCTCGTAAGACGATAACAAGTGTTTGAACACCTGCATGATTATTAATTCGACGAGTTTCTTCAATGAGCCTTAAAACAAGACGGTTTAGAAAAGGTCACAGCACTACAGACCAAATTTTATATTTCTGCCAATCCATTAGGGATGCCCAGAATTTCAAACCCACTCACCACACCGTGGTCACTTTTCTGGACCTCACGAAGGCCTTCGATAGAGTTTGGAAAGATAAACTGATTATCAAACCCGATTCCCGATTATTTCAAAATCAGCGGCAGAGCTTTAAAAGGGATTGCAGACTTTCTAAAACACAGATCTATCATGGTGAAGGTTTACAAGTCTCTTTCAGAACAATTTAAGCTCATCCAAGGTGTTCATCAAGGCTCAGTGCTTAGCGCTACTCTTTTCACGATGTTTATTTCTGGTATTGAAAAAATAAATTATACCACAGTTAGATTGGGACTGTTTGCAGACGACATTGTGATCTGGAGTCCAGGAAAAATTATTAAAGATATTGAATCGAAAATTAATAATTCTCTTGCAGCTGTGTCCGATTTTTCCCAGGAACATAAAATCAGTTTTAATCCTCGCAAATAAATTGCCATTTTCTTCACAACCAATAAGCGTTTATATAATTATCAACCAAAACTATTGCTTCAAGGACAAATTCTCACTTACGAGAAGCATCACAAATATCTGGGATTTATTCTTGATCAAGAGTGCGCTAGTAACAAGCTTATCGAAAACATTGTTTTGAAAAGTAGAAAACGTCTTACCATTCTTAAATATATAGCTGGTAGTGACTGGGGTGCCGACGCAATAACCCTTAGAGCAACATATTTGACATTCATTCGGCCTATACTTGAGTATGGTTTCCCAATTTATTGTTGCGCATCCAAAACTAACTTTAAGAAATTAGAACAAGTCCAATTAAGTGCTGCCCGGATTTTCACTGGTCTGAGACATAGCTGTCCTTCTGATATCGTTCTTTTTGAGGCTGATTTGCAGCCGTTCCATACTAGAAGACAAGCTGGTTTTGTTAAATACTTTAATAAACTCTCTAGTTATGACCTCTGCAACAAGACCTCCATGTATCTTAACAGCTGGAGTAACCTTCAAAGATTAAAGAGGAACAGCCCTTTCAGCATGGCCGCTTCTCTTCAACTTCCTAATTGTAATGTTGAACCCAACTCACTACAATGCTGCTTGGATCCTGCAGAAGGCCTACCCAGGGTCCACTTTCACTTTAATTTAAGTTCCCATGTTAAAAAGAAAGACTACATTCCACAACATCTTAGACAACTGGCCTTGGAAAACCTAAACCACATCCCTAAGAATGCCATTAAAATCTATACTGATGGTAGTAAAATCGACAAACTAGCAGGCAGTGGCATATATATAAAAATCCCTCACACCAATTTGACTCTTTCTCATCGTAATCCTAATCATTGCTCTGTCTTCAGAAGTGTATTGATTGCAATAGACCTGGGACTAGAAGCTATTCTTTCTGAGGAGGATTATGGTGACCTATGGATCTTGTCAGACAGCCGTAGTTCTCTCCACCATCTTAATAATTGGCTTCTTGTAGGCGACAAGATCCGCAACTCCATCCTACTTAAACTAAAGCTCATTTCACTTAAACATGATGTTCATTTGCAATAGATACCTTCACATGGGAATCTCCACGGGAATGAAATGGCAGATAATCTTTCTAAGGAGGGTAGCAGGATTTCAACAACTCCCTCTTCCACACTCACCTTTATGGAGTTATATACCCGGGAAAAATCTAAAATCTCGGAGGAGTGGAAAACACCCCCTATCCATGATTGGTACAAGAGATCAAAACCGGGTTTGTCCCTTAACCTCCCTTGTGACAGACGTACCCGGACTACTCTCTCAAGATTTGCTAGTGGTCACATCAAGTGCTTCATTTACAACGAGGGCAGAAAAACCTTTGTCACCTGCATCAAGTGCCAAAGTCATCAGGCCTCTCCTGAGCACCTTTTGGGTTGCATGGGTCTCTCTAAGGAGGATCTCTTTAGCAATCCTCTCCTAGTCTTCGACTTCCTTACAGTCAAAAGGGCTCGTGGATCTTGTCTGACTCCGTCAGTCAGTGAGGATAAGAAATAACAACAACAAATTCATGTTTGTCAGGCGATAAGGTAGTTAGTCTAAAGTAATCTCCATTATCTATAGAGAAATGTCTTGTCTCTACTCTGAGGAGGCCATGAGAATGAAGGTAAATGACAAAGTTCGGTGGTATGAAACGGTGATTTTTACCAAAAACCTCTTTCTAAATGAGAAGGCGAATTTCGGACTCAGATTTGGCAAGCTCTTCATCACCGAGGCTGTACTTAAGCAAGGAGTCTTTTTGACCATTCCCAGCTGCTTTGGCATTTAAAAGGAAACATTTCACATAGGCAAAAGTTTGAATGATGGAAGAAAACTTCGAAACACGTTTCGTCCACTCAAAAAAATTAGAGTCTGAATTATTCAGAGATAGATGTGTCGTTATAGTAGGCTTTCTCTCTTCAGTAACAAGAGCATCTGTCAAATCAGAGTCTTGGGTGTCTGGCTAGGAGGCACGGTTTTTCAACCATACGGAAACCTCCCACCAACAAAAACTGAAGAGAGTTTGTGCGTTGCATCTACAGGATGCAATGTCTGCAGCGTTCATCCTTGATGGAACATAGTACCAATTTTCTACGATGAACTTGAATGAATCTCTTTTATTCTGCTATGCACGAATGTTTTCCAAGTCCCTGGATTTTTGATCCAGCAAAACACAATTTTTGAGTCAGCCAGTAGAAAGTTTGAATATTGGGAATATTCAATGAGGTTTTGACTCTCTGTACAAAACGAGTGCCAATAACTGCAGTCAAGAGTTCCAGTTTTGGATTTTACATTTCAGTTTTCGTTTTGGAGATTGGATCCTTTTTAAGAGGAGCGACGCGTGATATTTTTTGCCTGAACTAATTTAATTTGAACTTCATTACCGCATTCACTTCGCAAGAAACGCATGCTACAAAGACTTTCCCACTTGCGTCATTAAACATATGTATAGTGATAATTTGTTCATCAACTAAATCTCCAAAGTAACGTGGATTCGAATTAATTTTAAAAATTCCACAAGTTAGCAAGCCAATTTTTAAATTCCTCAACGATTTTAGGAGGAAGTTTTTTTATTCCATGTTAGCTTATAATTTTTCCATGCTTTTTTGTACTATAAGTTTTGGAATGAGTGCCATAGGTGCTGTAAAACCTATCGAATATGTTTTGTGAAATTATTAAAAGTTGCTTTTTAGAGCATAAATCAGTGATTTTAGTTGAAACATTGCTGAGGTCACATGCGATTAAATCAGTATTTGGATCCCATTATTGCCCAAGTACAGAGCACTTTTTTTCCTGATTTTGTAGCGCTCATGAGGAAACTCAACCTGTGAGCTCAAATCCTGTTTTCCACATGATTTGACAAGCTATTGTTTGAAACCATTGCAGTTCAGTGACATTTTGGATTAGTAACAACATTATCGACATAAAAAGAATCTATTAATTTTACCGCAACATCAATATTACTTTCTTTTATAAATGATGGTAAATGGTAGCCATCAGCAAAAATAGCCTAGAAGAAAAATCAAAAACTACTCTACAATGCCTATATATCTTAATTTCATGTTTTTCATGATTTTTTCACCATAGGAATCGGCGAATGTCCATGTTTGTAGGGTAAATCGAGATCTGCAAAAACGCTTTACGAATATTTGAAATGACACCTAGTTTATCTTAGCGAAATTTTCTTAAAATGGAAGGTTTTATCTCAATATAGAAGGATCCAGTAGCTAAGCTTGTAGCTAGCTAATTAAAGGAAACAGAATTTTCATCTTTTGCAGAAGCATCAAAAACTGGACGTATTTTAGTTGTAAGACTAGACTCCTTAAAAACTGCTCTATGAGGTAAATACCTGCATTTTTGCTCTGATTATTTTCTTCCATTAATACTAATTGGTATCTCTTCTACAATTCCTAATTGTTCCCGTTCCTTCAAAATTTTGTCATTAAGAATCCACTTTTCCTGCAAAAATGAGTTTAGAATTCATGGTATTCAAGCGCCTTTCGGCTTGAAATCGCAAATCAAGTAGTTTTGGATATCCTTCAACCCAATGGGAAATTTACCTCATACCTGTTTTCGTGAAATTAAACAGTATTTTTGAAAAAAAGATACTGTTTCATAATCTATATCCTTTTTTGTTTTATTTTCTGTAGGAGCTCGTATTACAACATCTAATGACCAAAGGTCACAAATTTTGCTAGCGTTTAACAATGAAATAACAGGTATGACATGATTAGTAAGTAATGAATAATACTTACTAATCATGTTATGCTAATAAGAATAATTAGCATGACATGATTAGTAAGTTAGTAAGCATTGATTGATTGAGGATAATGATTTACCCATAACTACCCACCCCAGATAAGTCTGAACAGCGGTTAAACCATTGGGTTTAACCGTTACACAGACTTAACGTTACACGACTTACAGAACCAGTCAATATTTTTCCCAAATAATCTGCACCCAGTAAAACTGATATGTCAGAATCATTGTTTTCATTATCAGATAAATAAATTCCATTTATATTGAAGAATTCTGTATCAGATTTACTTATTTTTTGAATTGTACCACAGATTATGTCTTTATCTAATAGTATCGATTCACACGAAAAATTCCCCCAATTTCCTTTAGTTCACATTTAAATGTAGAATGTTTATTTTTTCGGTTTCAATACCGCCAAATAAAAACTATGTTTAAGACAGACATTCGAAATGATCAGTTTTTAATTCCAAAAACTCTGCGAGATCACATTTTATATAAGACCTTTGCGAAGCTGAATCGCATAAGCAACGGACAATTTTCACTTTTGAAGGGCCCGATGCTCTTATTTAGGGTGTTTGCAATAAAACATCGGTAGAGCCGGAAGAGCTATTTCTGGTGACACTGTTAGGTTCTGTTTTGCTCGGAGATGTAAAAGAATTTTTATTTTCCTTACATAAATTTAATCATAAAATTGGAAAATGTTTTTTAGAGCAAACTATACACGGGTCACTCTTCGCATTCCGCATCTATCTGCAAGACAGTTAACCCCTTGCCAGTGTCGCCCGAATTCAGTTCGGGCAATTACTGCGTGCAGTATTTGTGATGCCCGAACTCAGTTCGGGCAGAAGAAAAATTAACGTTTCTATTTTCTGAAGTCCGAACTAAGTTCGTTTCTACTTTAGGATACTTAATTCCCTATTTTCCTAATAAATGACACAAGTGGTCCTAGTTTTTTTACCAATTCTATCTTTGGTTCTGAAAGTAGTCCATGACTACAACAACACTATGGGAGGTGATGCTAAAGTCGATGGACACCTTACAGACTTTCCGGTTGCTAGAAAAGGAGGTACAAAATATTAATAGAAAAATATTTTTCCATCTCCTACACCAGGCGTAATGTAAATAACTCCTTTATTTTGCATACTTCAGCAGGAGGTGCAAAAAGTATGAACTTCAGAATATCTATTGTTGAACTAAATAAACCAAATGTTCAACTACCAGGACCAGGGCGTCCTAGTGTAAGCTTACTGCGCCTCACACGTCGACACTTTCCAGAACACATCCCATCAATGGGGAAAAATCTACTCCAACCAGGCAGTGTTTTATAGGCTGTCGTAAAACCGACGAACAAGGGAAGAGAATAAGGCATGAGACAAGAGTTTATTATAAAAAGTGCAATATATAGGCTTTTGAGCAGTGCCTTGTTTTGTAAATATACCATATTGTAAAAGATTTGTAAAATTTATTTATTGGAAAATCATATTGTTGTGTTTTTATATTATATTAGTTTATACTAGTTATATTTAGCTTCAAAATTTCGTTTAATTTGCTCAATATGAATAACATGTATGTCTAACCAATGATTTACGTGTATGTAAAAATTATAAATATAGTAATTATTGTATTGAAAACTTTATTTTTGTAATAAAAGAGCATTTTCTAACTCTCATAATAAAATAAAGAATAAAACTAAACAGTCAAAACAATATTCCGTTTTTGGTCCATTTTTCTGGAATATATGTCACAGTTAAGGGGTTAATTGTAATACATGATAAGCACGCTTTCATTTGTAATACTTTCTCTCTTATTTTTTTGGAAAGGCATTTTTTGAGCCGTCGCTTTTGTGGTGAGACTTTTTTTGAACAAAAGAAGCAAAAAATATTCGATCCTTTTCCATTTTTGTTTCGGTTATAAGACTCGACGCTGCTGGAACGACCACCTGCGAATTCAGATATAGAGTGGTGTGTCTGATTTATGTTTAACTGTTTTTATCTTTTTCTCCCCGCCAGAATGTTTTTGTTATACGCAGCCGTTCCGCGCTTATCATCTCGAAGGGAAGGAATTGAATTAAGAGGTCAAGGTCATGAATATTCGCTTCTGTGTTACGGGAAATGGAGTTTCTTTCTCTTTCCCATGCAAGTAAAATTTGTTCAGGAATAAAAGCTTCTACTAACGGATAAAGCATGCATGCATAGTTTTCCTTATTTACTCCCAAATTTTCTAAGAAATGCAAATAAATGTCTAATTTATCAACTATAATAGTAAAAGATATCTTCTTCTTCTTCTTAGAGTTGGGTTTGTACGTCATTGGGCACCTCTGCTTTTATCAGCATTTTGTACCACTAACTCGAAACCCAATGTTTCCTAGTTCCAGTTGCTCGGGTCACCCACTTTATTAATAAAGTCTGATAACCATTTAATGGAGTCTAGGTGTAACTCTCTAGTATGGATGATGCCTAACGAAGTTAATCTAGGGAGGGCAAGAGCCTCGCATTCGTAAATGATATGCTCTGCCGTTTCCTCTTGCGTATGACATTTCCAGCAGATAGGGTCTTGCTGAAACAGTCCCATCTGGTCGGAAAGTCAGTCATGCTAGGGATAGCTTCCTGACCTTCACCAGAAGAAGATGGTTTGGAGGTCATTTCTACCTCAAGTGAAGGATTCATTGCTGCCCCTTCACTAGATTGCCTCTGAGTTCCCTTGTCTTTTTCAGCAAGGTCTACTTCAGAGGCTTCACCTGCAAACGCAGAAAGGTTTGTTATTTCTTGTGTCTTTTCAGCCACAAGATAACAATTAATAAGCTCAGGTAATATAACAGTCCACCCAGCATTGCCTGAGTTACTGGGCAAGGCAAATTACTCTAGTAGTTCGCCAGGCAACAAGAGGCTCCGTTAAGACACCATTACCGCGGTGCCAAATAACCCTAGGCACGGACCGCATAACACCAGGGTTTACGGGAGCTGGTTCACGGCCTCTGATTCTATATTCAAGGCTATCCTGTCATTCCTACAGGACATTCGGCTATCCACCACCTGCCGACGCGCCTGGTGGCTGCTCAAGCCCCAGGAAGGTACACGTACCCCCTGGTTCCAGGATAGTAAAAGATATGTTTTGCGATTGATTTAAAATTAATTTCAAAAGTTCGGATACATATTATTCAATTAGCATTTTATCATCAGCAAAACGTGTTTTTAAATTTTTTTATGACACTTTTATATTTTTACTTTTAGATGCCTGATCAGACTGAACAAATTCAAATGCCTTACCTTTTTTTGTTTGGATCAGATACGTGAATTTTTCATCATCCTCTATTTTTAGATCCTCATCAGTTTTTTGGAGCACACACCAAAACGCAAACCAATCCTTAAGTTTTGGAAGATTCAAACTCAAACGATCTGTAGACGGGGATATGTCCAGTTGTTGCTCTGTGTGATCTTTCAAATATTTCTGAAAATTTTTGAAGACCAACTTTTATGGTGGTTAAATTACCAGGAAAGGTTTTGATTTCACGTTCCACGATCACGTCTGTTTCTGTCTCAAGATCAGGATTTGAAGAAAGTTGAGTTATTACAAATTCATCGTTTCCAAAAAGACGATTTGCTTTTTCTTCTAGTTTGGCAACTGTTAGTGACGTGGGATGAAAGTTGAGTCAATGCGGTTTTCCAGTTCATAAATAGCTTTCGTTTCTGGTGATCGCAGTACCTTTTGTTGAGGTGAAAAGGATTTCTCCATTTTTTTGGAAAATTATTTTATGTTGTTTGTTTATCCGTTGGGGACCAGAATTTGTAGGAGCACGAGTAGGGTCGTATGTTTCAATAAGGTCAAAAATATTTTGTTTTTATTTGTTTTATTCACACATAGCCCAGAGAGGACAGAAATAAGCACAGAGCGTAGACAAAGACAGATTGATAGTTACATTCATTCACAGAGCAATAATAGCGCCATCTGTAATTTAATGGGGGAGATGCAACACCGGGATTGAATAAGGGACCTTTAGAACTTCAGTCTAACGCTCTTCGAACTGAGCTATTTAGGCGGTAGCGAACCAAGACCGTCGCTTTAAATTATATTAATGTAATTGTATTGTTTTTTATATTGTGTAATTTTACTGTTCTTTATATTAAATTAACATAAAACTAATATTCTTTATATTAGTTTTTATAAAAAGTATTGAGTAATAAGGCGAATTTCTCCCCAAGTGTTTTATCAATGAAATCGCAGCTTCCAACGTATCCAGGACGTATATAAACACATTAAAATATACTCGTGTCCATAAATTAAGAAAAATGCATGTTCAGGCAAAGAAAGAGACAGAGGCAAAACAAATGTGACTTATTTGTAAAGTCTATTTATTACATAAAAGGTAAAGGGCAAAAAGGATGCTATATGTTTGACATCATTAATGAAAATTGCGATTTTTACTCCCTGGAGCAAATTTCATAAAAGAACCTATTTACAAAAGCCAATATAACATGGTTGGTATAATGGTTAATACATGTCCCCCCAAACGATGCAATACAGACCGTACAACGTCAGGACATGTTGAGTATCAAATAATAGATTTGATCTTGGGGAATATGACACCACTCATCAAGCAATGCTCTCCGAAGTTTCGCTAAAAATGTGAGAGGGGGTTGACAGGCTGCAATTCATCGGCCAAGTATCTCCCACACATGCTCTATTGGATTCAAGTCCGGTGACTATGCCGTTCAGTCCATACGGGTGATATCCTCCGATTTAAGGCATTTTTCTACAATGTTTGCACGGTGAGGACGAGCGTTGTCATTCATAAACATAAATTCTGCACCCATGGCGCCCCGAAACAAACATACGTGGTTACATTCTGAACATGCAAGATAATTTTGGGGAACTCAGAATAACTCCTCCCCAAACGATCAATCCTGCACCACCGTAACGGTGTCATTCAATAATGTTAACGGTTACCTGACCCTCTCCCTATGAAAGTCCGGTGAGAATCAGACTGAAACCTAGACCTGGACTTGTCGGAAAACATCACACAAACACACTGTTGCGGTGTCCACAATGCATGCTCTCTACTCTAAGTTAACCGCAGGTGACAATGAGTTGCTGTAAGTGGAACACAACATCTGACATGCCTTCGAGCATATGGACCAATGTGTCCTAAGCATCTGTACACGGTCTACCTTGAAATTGTCGTTCATGTAGTTAAAGAGAGCTGTCGTGATCGGCCTGATGCTGTGCTCCGTCTGTTTCTTTTGGCAGTAACTGCCAAATATCGGTTCCCATTCGTCGTTGTAATGTCGTAAAAGAGAGGCAGGTATTTTTTGATTCTTAATATTCTAAAAATATGAAAATAATTCTACAGTGCCCATTATTATTATTATTTCGCACACCCGCTTCTGAAATTGCATTCAGAAATCAATATTTATGGAGAGAGAAAGAGAATCAGGGATGACAAGTGCTGTAACGTCTACTCATATTACCATTATCTTGGAACTGTTTCCAAAGCCTGGAGATAACACTCTGGGAAATTCCAAGTACCTCGGATACTTCCAACTAGGTACGCTTACATTCCAGGCGGCAAATGTAATTCTACCACGTAAAACACCATTTAAATTCTTCCTTAGTGACATAACCATGTGGTTATTGCATTGAAAGGAATCTAAAGCACTTGTCAACAATTTTACTTCTTTTCAACCATTCCTTATATACACATATCTTACACTCTCGTCATTGCAATGTACTATCGGCGCCATCTGGTGGTTTCTTGTAATTTGCATATTATTCTTCAAGACGTGTGTGATAAGTCTACACGTGAAATATTTATTTTAGAGTTTAATTTCTGTGAGAGATTCTGAATTATCTTTTATTTATGGATATGATTTAAAGAAATCGGAGACTTTGTGGAAATCCCCGGGAATGTATCAAGGAAAATAAGATCTTCAGTCTAACAATCTCCCAACTGAGCTATTGCGGTTGCAGGGAAGAAAAGCATTCCCTTTAAATTATATTAACGGAATTCTATTGTTATTTATATAGCGATGTTTTCTTTTAATATGAAAACAGAATAAATCCAGAAACATCGATAACTTTTTCCGAAGTGATTTATCAATATCATCGCGGCTTTAGACACATCAAAAACGTATTTTAAAAATTTTAAAAGAAGAAATCTTAAACATAACTGAATAGCGGGGTTGAACCTGAGACTTACAGATTTTCCGTCTAACGCTCTCCCAACTGAGCTATTTCGGTTGCAGCCTGCCAAAACTGTCACTGCAAATTATATAAAAGTAAGTATAGGATTATAAAATTTCATTTTTTCTTTTAATATCAAAACAGAATACAATCAGAAATAATGCCAATATTTTTTTATCTAAGTAATTTATCAGTGCAATCACGGTTTCCGACCTAACAATAACGTGCTTTTAAAAATTATTAAGAAGAAAATTTAGACATTACCGAAACCGTGGATTGAACAAGTGGTCTGTAGATATTCAGTCTAACGCTCTCCCAACTGAGCTATTTCGGCTACGGCCGATCAAGTACATCTCTTAAAAATATAAAACCGACTGCTTAATATATAAATATCATGTTTCCTTTCAATATAAAAAAAGAAGGAATTCCGAAATTATGTTAAAATTTGTCTCTAATTTACTTACCAAAGAAATCACGGTTACCAAACTATCAACAACGCATTTGAAAAATATATAAAAAGAAAACTCATACACTGCCGAAACCTGGGATCGAGCCAGGGACCTTTAGATCTTCACTCTAACGCTCTCCAAACTGAGCTATTTCTTCCTCGGATGATCGAGTCAATCTCTTAAAAATATAAAAGCGAGTGCTTAATATATAAATATCATGTTTCCTTTTAATATCAAAACAATGAAATTCGAAATTATGTTAACAACTTTCTATAAGGTAATTACCAAAAAGCTGAGCTATTTTGGCTGGACTCTAACAAGAAAATATCTTTAAATTAAACTAAAGTAATTATATAATTAAAAAATTTCCTACTTTCTTTTATTATAAAAAAAATTACATTCAGAAATAATGCCAATTTTTTTTTATCGAAGTGATTTATCAATGCAATCGTGGCTTCCGACACATCAACAACGAACTTTTAAAAATTTAAAAGGAGAAAATTTAGACACTGTGCCAAAACCGAGCATTGAACAAGGGACCTTTAGATCATCAGTCTAACGCTCCCCCAATAGATGTATTTCGGAAGAAACCTATACAGACAGTCTCTCTGTGTAAATTAAATTAAATTACATATATAATTATTAAAACATCATGCGTTATTTTAATATGAAAACAGAATGTATTCAAATATAATGCTAATTTTTTCACGAAGTGATTTACCCATATACTAATAGCAGACTCCGACATATCAACAACGTATTTTAAAAACTAATAAGAAAACTCAAACGCTTCCAAAATCCGAAATTGAACCAGGGACCTTAAGAATAACGTAGTCCTAACTGAGCTATTTCGGTGACCGTCAATCGAGTCCATCTCTTAAAAATATAAAAGCGAGTGCTAAATATATAAATATCATGTTTCCTTTTAATATCAAAACAGAATGAATTCAGAATTATGTTAAATATATTTTGTTTATGATTTATCAAAGAAATCATGGCACCCGACCCATCAACAACACATTTGAAAAATATATAAGGAGAAAACTCATACTTTGCCGAAACCCGGGATCGAACCAGGGAACTTTAGATCTTCAGTCTAACGCTCACCCAACTGAGCTATTTCGGCTACGGAAAGCCAAATCCAACTCTTAAAATTTTAAAAGCGTGTGCTTAATATATAAATATCATGTTTCCTTTTACTATCAAAACAGAATGAATTTCGAAATTATGTTAAAATTTCTCCATAAGTTAATAACCTAAGAAATCACGGCTACCGAACTATCAACAACGCATTTGAAAAATATATAAAAAGAAATCTCATACATTGCCGACACCCGGGATCGAAACAGTGACCTATAGATCTTCAGTCTAACGCTCTCCCAAAAGAGCTATTTAGGCGACTGTCGAACTAGTCTGTCTCTTAAAATATAAGAGCGATTGCTTGATATATAAATATCATATTTTATTTTAATATCAAAAAAGAATGAATTCCAAAATTATGTTAAAATGTTCCTCTAATTTACTTACCAAAGAAATCACGGATTCCCACCTTTTTGACAAATAATTTGATAAACATAAGTAGAAAAGATACACAGAGCCGAAACCCGGGATCGAACCAGGGACTTTTAGATCTTCAGTCTAACGCTCCCCAAACTGAGCTATTTTGGTTACGGCGAATTCAATCCATCTCTTAAAAATATAAAAGCGAGTGCTTAATATTTAAATATCATGTTTCCTTTTAATATCAAAACAAAATAAATTTCGAAATTATGTTAAAAATTTTCTATAAGTTAATTACCAAAGAAATTACGGCTACCGAACTATCAACAACGGATTTGAAAAATATGTAAAAAGAAAACTCATAGATTGCCGAAACCCGGGATCGAACCAGGGACCTTAAGATCTTCAATCTAACGCTCTCCCAACTGAGCTATTTCGGTTACGGAGAATTCAATCCATCTCTTAATAATATAAAATCGATTGCTTAATATTTAAATTTCATGTTTCCTTTTAATATCAAAACAAAATAAATTTCAAAATTATGTTAAAAATTTTCTATAAGTTAATTACCAAAGAAATCACGGCTACCGAACTATCAACAACGGATATGAAAAATATATAAAAAGAAAACTCATATATTGCCGAAACCCGGGATCGAACCAGGAAACTTTAGATCTTCAGTCTAACGATCTCCCAGCTGAGCTATTTCGGCGACTGTCGACGCAGTCTGTCTCTGAAAATATAAGAGCGATTGCTTAATATATAAATATCATGTTTTCTTTTAATATCAAAAAAGAAGTAATTCCGAAATTATGTTAAAAATTTTCTCTAATTTACTTATCAAAGAAATCACGGATTCTGACCTTTAGACAACGAATTTGATAAACATAAGTAGAAAAGATACAAAGTGCCGAAACCCGGGATCGAACCAGGGACCTTTAGATCTTCAGTCTAACGTTCTCCAAACAGAGCTATTTCGGTGACTGTCGATCCAGTCTGTCTCTTAAAATATAAGAGCGATTGTTTAATATATAAATATCATGTTTTCTTTTAATATCAAAAGAAGTAATTCCGAAATTATGTTAAAAATTTTCTCTAATTTACTTACCAAAGAAATCACGAATTCTGACCTATAGACAACGAATTTGATAAACATAAGTAGAAAAGATACACAGAGCCGAAACCCGGGATCGAACCAGGGACTTTTAGATCTTCAGTCTAACGCTCCCCAAACTGAGCTATTTTGGTTACGGAGAATTCAATCCATCTCTTAAAAATATAAAAGCGAGTGCTTTATATTTAAATATCATGTTTCCTTTTAATATCAAAACAAAATAAATTTCGAAATTATGTTAAAAATTTTCTATAAGTTAATTACCAAAGAAATTACGGCTACCGAACTATCAACAACGGATTTGAAAAATATGTAAAAAGAAAACTCATAGATTGCCGAAACCCGGGATCGAACCAGGGACCTTAAGATCTTCAATCTAATGCTCTCCCAACTGAGCTATTTCGGTTACGGAGAATTCAATCCATCTCTTAATAATATAAAATCGATTGCTTAATATTTAAATTTCATGTTTCCTTTTAATATCAAAACAAAATAAATTTCAAAATTATGTTAAAAATTTTCTCTAATTTACTTACCAATGAAATCACGGATTCTGACATTAAACAACGAATTTGATAAACATAAGTAGAAAAGATACACAGCGCCGAAACCCGGGATCGAACCAGGGATCTTTAGATCTTCAGTCTACTGCTCTCCCAACTGAGCTATTTCGGCGACTGTCAATCCAGTCTGTCTCTTAAAATATAAGAGCGATTGCTTAATATATAAATATCATGTTTTCTTTTAATATCAAAAAAGAAGTAATTCCGAAATTATGTTAAAAATTTTCTCTAATTTACTTACCAAAGAAATCACGAATTCTGACCTTTAGACAACGAATTTGATAAACATAAGTAGAAAAGATACACAGAGCCGAAACCCGGGATCGAACCAGGGACTTTTAGATCTTCAGTCTAACGCTCCCCAAACTGAGCTATTTTGGTTACGGAGAATTCAATCCATCTCTTAAAAATATAAAAGCGAGTGCTTTATATTTAAATATCATGTTTCCTTTTAATATCAAAACAAAATAAATTTTGAAATTATGTTAAAAATTTTCTATAAGTTAATTACCAAAGAAATCACGGCTACCGAACTATCAACAACAGATTTGAAAAATATATGAATAGAAAACTCATATATTGCCGAAACCCGGGATCGAACCATGGAGCATTAGATCTTCAGTCTAACGCTCTCCCAACTGAGCTATTTCGGCGACAGTCGATCCAGTCTGTCTCTTAAAATATAAGAGCGATTGCTTAATACATAAGTATCATGTTTGTTTTTAATATTAAAAAGAAGGAATTGCGAAATTATTTTAAAAATTTTCTCTAATTTACTTACCAAATAAATCACGGCTACCGAACTATCAACAACGCATTTAAAAAGTATATAAAATGAAAACTCATAGATTGCCGAAACCCGGGATTGAACCAGGGACCTTTAGATCTTCAGTCTAACGTTCTCCCAACTGGGCTATTTCGGCGGCAGTCGATCCAGTCTGTCTCTTAAAATATAAGAGCGATGGTTTAATACACAAGTGTCATGTTTGTTTTTAATATTAAAAAAGAAGGAATTGCGAAATTATGTTAAAATTTTTCTCTAATATTCTTACCAAATAAATCACGGCTACCGAACTATCAACAACGCATTTAAAAAGTATATAAAATGAAAACTCATAGATTGCCGAAACCCGGGATTGAACCAGGGACCTTTAGATCTTCAGTCTAACGCTCTCCCAACTGAGCTATTTCGGCGTCAGTCGATCCAGTCTGTCTCTTAAAATATAAGAGCGATTGCTTAATACATAAGTATCATGTTTGTTTTTAATATTAAAAAAGAAGGAATTGCGAAATTATATTAAAATTTTTCTCTAATTTACTTACCAAATAAATCACGGCTACCGAACTATCAACAACGCATTTAAAAAGTATGTAAAATGAAAACTCATAGATTGCCGAAACCCGGGATTGAACCAGGGACCTTTAGATCTTCAGTCTAACGCTCTCCCAACTGAGCTATTTCGGCGTCAGTCGATCCAGTCTGTCTCTTAAAATATAAGAGCGATTGCTTAATACATAAGTATCATGTTTGTTTTTAATATTAAAAAAGAAGGAATTGCGAAATTATATTAAAATTTTTCTCTAATTTACTTACCAAATAAATCACGGCTACCGAACTATCAACAACGCATTTTAAAAGTATGTAAAATGAAAACTCATAGATTGCCGAAACCCGGGATTGAACCAGGGACCTTTAGATCTTCAGTCTAACGCTCTCCCAACTGAGCTATTTCGGCGTCAGTCGATCCAGTCTGTCTCTTAAAATATAAGAGCGATTGCTTAATACATAAGTATCATGTTTGTTTTTAATATTAAAAAAGAAGGAATTGCGAAATTATATTAAAATTTTTCTCTAATTTACTTACCAAATAAATCACGGCTACCGAACTATCAACAACGCATTTAAAAAGTATATAAAATGAAAACTCATAGATTGCCGAAACCCGGGATTGAACCAGGGACCTTTAGATCTTCAGTCTAACGCTCTCCCAACTGAGCTATTTCGGCGGCAGGCGATCCAGTCTGTCTCTTAAAATATAAGAGCGATTGCTTAATACATAAGTATCATGTTTGTTTTTAATATTAAAAAAGAAGGAATTGCGAAATTATATTAAAATTTTTCTCTAATTTACTTACCAAATAAATCACGGCTACCGAACTATCAACAACGCATTTAAAAAGTATATAAAATGAAAACTCATAGATTGCCGAAACCCGGGATTGAACCAGGGACCTTTAGATCTTCAGTCTAACGCTCTCCCAACTGAGCTATTTCGGCGTCAGTCGATCCAGTCTGTCTCTTAAAATATAAGAGCGATTGCTTAATACATAAGTATCATGTTTGTTTTTAATATTAAAAAAGAAGGAATTGCGAAATTATATTAAAATTTTTCTCTAATTTACTTACCAAATAAATCACGGCTACCGAACTATCAACAACGCATTTTAAAAGTATGTAAAATGAAAACTCATAGATTGCCGAAACCCGGGATTGAACCAGGGACCTTTAGATCTTCAGTCTAACGCTCTCCCAACTGAGCTATTTCGGCGTCAGTCGATCCAGTCTGTCTCTTAAAATATAAGAGCGATTGCTTAATACATAAGTATCATGTTTGTTTTTAATATTAAAAAAGAAGGAATTGCGAAATTATATTAAAATTTTTCTCTAATTTACTTACCAAATAAATCACGGCTACCGAACTATCAACAACGCATTTAAAAAGTATGTAAAATGAAAACTCATAGATTGCCGAAACCCGGGATTGAACCAGGGAGCTTTAGATCTTCAGTCTAACGCTCTCCCAACTGAGCTATTTCGGCATCAGTCGATCCATTCTATCTCTTAAAATATAAGAGCGATTGCTTAATACATAAGTATCATGTTTGTTTTTAATATTAAAAAAGAAGGAGTTACGAAATTATATTAAAATTTTTCTCTAATGTACCAAATAAATCACGGCTACCGAACTATCAACAACGCATTTTAAAAGTATGTAAAATGAAAACTCATAGATTGCCGAAACCCGGGATTGAACCAGGGACCTTTAGATCTTCAGTCTAACGCTCTCCCAACTGAGCTATTTCGGCATCAGTCGATCCAGTCTGTCTCTTAAAATATAAGAGCGATTGCTTAATACATAAGTATCATGTTTGTTTTTAATATTAAAAAAGAAGGAGTTGCGAAATTATATTAAAATTTTTCTCTAATGTACCAAATAAATCACGGCTACCGAACTATCAACAACGCATTTAAAAAGTTTGTAAAAGGAAAACTCATAGACTGCCGAAACCCGGGATTGAACCAGGGACCTTTAGATCTTCAGTCTAACGCTCTCCCAACTGAGCTATTTCGGCATCAGTCGATCCATTCTATCTCTTAAAATATAAGAGCGATTGCTTAATAC
The DNA here is from genome assembly GCA_037975125.1 of Latrodectus hesperus. Classification (NCBI taxonomy): domain Eukaryota; kingdom Metazoa; phylum Arthropoda; class Arachnida; order Araneae; family Theridiidae; genus Latrodectus; species Latrodectus hesperus. Next base: position 96,029,514 of record CM075856.1, on the reverse strand, counting down.
ATAAGTATCATGTTTGTTTTTAATATTAAAAAAGAAGGAGTTACGAAATTATATTAAAATTTTTCTCTAATGTACCAAATAAATCACGGCTACCGAACTATCAACAACGCATTTTAAAAGTATGTAAAATGAAAACTCATAGATTGCCGAAACCCGGGATTGAAACAGGGACCTTTAGATCTTCAGTCTAACGCTCTCCCAACTGAGCTAATTCGGCATCAGTCGATCCATTCTATCTCTTAAAATATAAGAGCGATTGCTTAATACATAAGTATCATGTTTGTTTTTAATATTAAAAAAGAAGGAGTTACGAAATTATATTAAAATTTTTCTCTAATGTACAAAATAAATCACGGCTACCGAACTATCAACAACGCATTTTAAAAGTATGTAAAATGAAAACTCATAGATTGCCGAAACCCGGGATTGAACCAGGGACCTTTAGATCTTCAGTCTAACGCTCTCCCAACTGAGCTATTTCGGCGACAGTCGATCCAGTCTGTCTCTTAAAATATAAGAGCGATTGCTTAATACATAAGTATCATGTTTGTTTTTAATATTAAAAAAGAAGGAATTGCGAAATTATATTAAAATTTTTCTCTAATTTACTTACCAAATAAATCACGGCTACCGAACTATCAACAACGCATTTTAAAAGTATGTAAAATGAAAACTCATAGATTGCCGAAACCCGGGATTGAACCAGGGACCTTTAGATCTTCAGTCTAACGCTCTCCCAACTGAGCTATTTCGGCGTCAGTCGATCCAGTCTGTCTCTTAAAATATAAGAGCGATTGCTTAATACATAAGTATCATGTTTGTTTTTAATATTAAAAAAGAAGGAATTGCGAAATTATATTAAAATTTTTCTCTAATTTACTTACCAAATAAATCACGGCTACCGAACTATCAACAACGCATTTAAAAAGTATATAAAATGAAAACTCATAGATTGCCGAAACCCGGGATTGAACCAGGGACCTTTAGATCTTCAGTCTAACGCTCTCCCAACTGAGCTATTTCGGCGTCAGTCGATCCAGTCTGTCTCTTAAAATATAAGAGCGATTGCTTAATACATAAGTATCATGTTTGTTTTTAATATTAAAAAAGAAGGAATTGCGAAATTATATTAAAATTTTTCTCTAATTTACTTACCAAATAAATCACGGCTACCGAACTATCAACAACGCATTTTAAAAGTATGTAAAATGAAAACTCATAGATTGCCGAAACCCGGGATTGAACCAGGGACCTTTAGATCTTCAGTCTAACGCTCTCCCAACTGAGCTATTTCGGCGTCAGTCGATCCAGTCTGTCTCTTAAAATATAAGAGCGATTGCTTAATACATAAGTATCATGTTTGTTTTTAATATTAAAAAAGAAGGAATTGCGAAATTATATTAAAATTTTTCTCTAATTTACTTACCAAATAAATCACGGCTACCGAACTATCAACAACGCATTTAAAAAGTATGTAAAATGAAAACTCATAGATTGCCGAAACCCGGGATTGAACCAGGGACCTTTAGATCTTCAGTCTAACGCTCTCCCAACTGAGCTATTTCGGCGACAGTCGATCCAGTCTGTCTCTTAAAATATAAGAGCGATTGCTTAATACATAAGTATCATGTTTGTTTTTAATATTAAAAAAGAAGGAATTGCGAAATTATATTAAAATTTTTCTCTAATTTACTTACCAAATAAATCACGGCTACCGAACTATCAACAACGCATTTAAAAAGTATGTAAAATGAAAACTCATAGATTGCCGAAACCCGGGATTGAACCAGGGACCTTTAGATCTTCAGTCTAACGCTCTCCCAACTGAGCTATTTCGGCGTCAGTCGATCCAGTCTGTCTCTTAAAATATAAGAGCGATTGCTTAATACATAAGTATCATGTTTGTTTTTAATATTAAAAAAGAAGGAATTGCGAAATTATATTAAAATTTTTCTCTAATTTACTTACCAAATAAATCACGGCTACCGAACTATCAACAACGCATTTTAAAAGTATGTAAAATGAAAACTCATAGATTGCCGAAACCCGGGATTGAACCAGGGACCTTTAGATCTTCAGT
>CM075856.1:96012434-96019934 GCA_037975125.1 Latrodectus hesperus | reverse complement strand
CAACAACGCATTTTAAAAGTATGTAAAATGAAAACTCATAGATTGCCGAAACCCGGGATTGAACCAGGGACCTTTAGATCTTCAGTCTAACGCTCTCCCAACTGAGCTATTTCGGCGTCAGTCGATCCAGTCTGTCTCTTAAAATATAAGAGCGATTGCTTAATACATAAGTATCATGTTTGTTTTTAATATTAAAAAAGAAGGAATTGCGAAATTATATTAAAATTTTTCTCTAATTTACTTACCAAATAAATCACGGCTACCGAACTATCAACAACGCATTTTAAAAGTATGTAAAATGAAAACTCATAGATTGCCGAAACCCGGGATTGAACCAGGGACCTTTAGATCTTCAGTCTAACGCTCTCCCAACTGAGCTATTTCGGCGTCAGTCGATCCAGTCTGTCTCTTAAAATATAAGAGCGATTGCTTAATACATAAGTATCATGTTTGTTTTTAATATTAAAAAAGAAGGAATTGCGAAATTATATTAAAATTTTTCTCTAATTTACTTACCAAATAAATCACGGCTACCGAACTATCAACAACGCATTTAAAAAGTATATAAAATGAAAACTCATAGATTGCCGAAACCCGGGATTGAACCAGGGACCTTTAGATCTTCAGTCTAACGCTCTCCCAACTGAGCTATTTCGGCGTCAGTCGATCCAGTCTGTCTCTTAAAATATAAGAGCGATTGCTTAATACATAAGTATCATGTTTGTTTTTAATATTAAAAAAGAAGGAATTGCGAAATTATATTAAAATTTTTCTCTAATTTACTTACCAAATAAATCACGGCTACCGAACTATCAACAACGCATTTAAAAAGTATATAAAATGAAAACTCATAGATTGCCGAAACCCGGGATTGAACCAGGGACCTTTAGATCTTCAGTCTAACGCTCTCCCAACTGAGCTATTTCGGCGTCAGTCGATCCAGTCTGTCTCTTAAAATATAAGAGCGATTGCTTAATACATAAGTATCATGTTTGTTTTTAATATTAAAAAAGAAGGAATTGCGAAATTATATTAAAATTTTTCTCTAATTTACTTACCAAATAAATCACGGCTACCGAACTATCAACAACGCATTTAAAAAGTATATAAAATGAAAACTCATAGATTGCCGAAACCCGGGATTGAACCAGGGACCTTTAGATCTTCAGTCTAACGCTCTCCCAACTGAGCTATTTCGGCGTCAGTCGATCCAGTCTGTCTCTTAAAATATAAGAGCGATTGCTTAATACATAAGTATCATGTTTGTTTTTAATATTAAAAAAGAAGGAATTGCGAAATTATATTAAAATTTTTCTCTAATTTACTTACCAAATAAATCACGGCTACCGAACTATCAACAACGCATTTAAAAAGTATATAAAATGAAAACTCATAGATTGCCGAAACCCGGGATTGAACCAGGGACCTTTAGATCTTCAGTCTAACGCTCTCCCAACTGAGCTATTTCGGCGTCAGTCGATCCAGTCTGTCTCTTAAAATATAAGAGCGATTGCTTAATACATAAGTATCATGTTTGTTTTTAATATTAAAAAAGAAGGAATTGCGAAATTATATTAAAATTTTTCTCTAATTTACTTACCAAATAAATCACGGCTACCGAACTATCAACAACGCATTTTAAAAGTATGTAAAATGAAAACTCATAGATTGCCGAAACCCGGGATTGAACCAGGGACCTTTAGATCTTCAGTCTAACGCTCTCCCAACTGAGCTATTTCGGCGTCAGTCGATCCAGTCTGTCTCTTAAAATATAAGAGCGATTGCTTAATACATAAGTATCATGTTTGTTTTTAATATTAAAAAAGAAGGAATTGCGAAATTATATTAAAATTTTTCTCTAATTTACTTACCAAATAAATCACGGCTACCGAACTATCAACAACGCATTTAAAAAGTATGTAAAATGAAAACTCATAGATTGCCGAAACCCGGGATTGAACCAGGGACCTTTAGATCTTCAGTCTAACGCTCTCCCAACTGAGCTATTTCGGCGACAGTCGATCCAGTCTGTCTCTTAAAATATAAGAGCGATTGCTTAATACATAAGTATCATGTTTGTTTTTAATATTAAAAAAGAAGGAATTGCGAAATTATATTAAAATTTTTCTCTAATTTACTTACCAAATAAATCACGGCTACCGAACTATCAACAACGCATTTAAAAAGTATATAAAATGAAAACTCATAGATTGCCGAAACCCGGGATTGAACCAGGGACCTTTAGATCTTCAGTCTAACGCTCTCCCAACTGAGCTATTTCGGCGTCAGTCGATCCAGTCTGTCTCTTAAAATATAAGAGCGATTGCTTAATACATAAGTATCATGTTTGTTTTTAATATTAAAAAAGAAGGAATTGCGAAATTATATTAAAATTTTTCTCTAATTTACTTACCAAATAAATCACGGCTACCGAACTATCAACAACGCATTTTAAAAGTATGTAAAATGAAAACTCATAGATTGCCGAAACCCGGGATTGAACCAGGGACCTTTAGATCTTCAGTCTAACGCTCTCCCAACTGAGCTATTTCGGCGTCAGTCGATCCAGTCTGTCTCTTAAAATATAAGAGCGATTGCTTAATACATAAGTATCATGTTTGTTTTTAATATTAAAAAAGAAGGAATTGCGAAATTATATTAAAATTTTTCTCTAATTTACTTACCAAATAAATCACGGCTACCGAACTATCAACAACGCATTTTAAAAGTATGTAAAATGAAAACTCATAGATTGCCGAAACCCGGGATTGAACCAGGGACCTTTAGATCTTCAGTCTAACGCTCTCCCAACTGAGCTATTTCGGCGTCAGTCGATCCAGTCTGTCTCTTAAAATATAAGAGCGATTGCTTAATACATAAGTATCATGTTTGTTTTTAATATTAAAAAAGAAGGAATTGCGAAATTATATTAAAATTTTTCTCTAATTTACTTACCAAATAAATCACGGCTACCGAACTATCAACAACGCATTTAAAAAGTATGTAAAATGAAAACTCATAGATTGCCGAAACCCGGGATTGAACCAGGGACCTTTAGATCTTCAGTCTAACGCTCTCCCAACTGAGCTATTTCGGCGTCAGTCGATCCAGTCTGTCTCTTAAAATATAAGAGCGATTGCTTAATACATAAGTATCATGTTTGTTTTTAATATTAAAAAAGAAGGAATTGCGAAATTATATTAAAATTTTTCTCTAATTTACTTACCAAATAAATCACGGCTACCGAACTATCAACAACGCATTTAAAAAGTATGTAAAATGAAAACTCATAGATTGCCGAAACCCGGGATTGAACCAGGGACCTTTAGATCTTCAGTCTAACGCTCTCCCAACTGAGCTATTTCGGCGGCAGGCGATCCCGTCTGTCTCTTAAAATATAAGAGCGATTGCTTAATACATAAGTATCATGTTTGTTTTTAATATTAAAAAAGAAGGAATTGCGAAATTATATTAAAATTTTTCTCTAATTTACTTACCAAATAAATCACGGCTACCGAACTATCAACAACGCATTTAAAAAGTATATAAAATGAAAACTCATACATTGCCGAAACCCGGGATTGAACCAGGGACCTTTAGATCTTCAGTCTAACGCTCTCCCAACTGAGCTATTTCGGCGTCAGTCGATCCAGTCTGTCTATTAAAATATAAGAGCGATTGCTTAATAGATAAGTATCATGTTTGTTTTTAATATTAAAAAAGAAGGAATTGCGAATTTATATTAAAATTTTTCTCTAATTTACTTACCAAATAAATCACGGCTACCGAACTAACAACAACGCATTTTAAAAGTATGTAAAATGAAAACTCATAGATTGCCGAAACCCGGGGTTGAACCAGGGACCTTTAGATCTTCAGTCTAACGCACTCCCAACTGTGCTATTTCGGCGTCAGACGATCCAGTCTGTCTCTTAAAATATAAGAGCGATTGCTTAATACATAAGTATCATGTTTGTTTTTAATATTAAAAAAGAAGGAATTGCGAAATTATATTAAAATTTTTCTCTAATTTACTTACCAAATAAATCACGGCTACCGAACTATCAACAACGCATTTTAAAAGTATGTAAAATGAAAACTCATAGATTGCCGAAACCCGGGATTGAACCAGGGACCTTTAGATCTTCAGTCTAACGCTTTCCCAACTGAGCTATTTCGGCGGCAGGCGAACCAGTCTGTCTCTTAAAATATAAGAGCGATTGCTTAATACATAAGTATCATGTTTGTTTTTAATATTAAAAAAGAAGGAATTGCGAAATTATATTAAAATTTTTCTCTAATTTACTTACCAAATAAATCACGGCTACCGAACTATCAACAACGCATTTAAAAAGTATATAAAATGAAAACTCATAGATTGCCGAAACCCGAGATTGAACCAGGGACCTTTTGATATTCAGTCTAACGCTCTCCCAACAGAGCTATTTCGGCGTCAGTCGATCCAGTCTGTCTCTTAAAATATAAGAGAAATTGCTTAATACATAAGTATCATGTTTGTTTTTAATATTAAAATAGAAGGAATTGGGAAATTATATTAAAATTTTTCTCTAATTTATTTACCAAATAAATCACGGCTACCGAACTATCAACAACGCATATAAAAAGTATGTAAAATGAAAACTCATAGATTGCCGAAACCCGGGATTGAACCAGGGACTTTCAGATCTTCAGTCTAACGCTCTCTCAACTGAGCTATTTCGGCGTCAGTCGATCCAGTCTGTCTCTTAAAATATAAGAGCGATTGCTTAATACATAAGTATCATGTTTGTTTTTAATATTAAAAAAGAAGGAATTGCGAAATTGTATTAAAATTTTTCTCTAATTTACTTACCAAATAAATCACGGCTACCGAACTATCAACAACGCATTTTAAAAGTATGTAAAATGAAAACTCATAGATTGCCGAAACCCGGGATTGAACCAGGGACCTTTGGATCTTCAGTCTAACGCTCTCCCAACTGAGCTATGTTGGCATCAATCGATACAGTCTGTCTCTTAAAATATACGAGCGATTGCTTAATACATAAGTATCATGTTTGTTTTTAATATTAAAAAAGAAGGAGTTGCGAAATTATATTAAAATTTTTCTCTAATGTACCAAATAAATCACGGCTACCGAACTATCAACAACGCATTTAAAAAGTATGTAAAAGGAAAACTCATAGATTGCCGAATCCCGGGATTGAACCAAGGACCTTTAGATCTTCAGTCTAACGCTCTCCCAACTGAGCTATTTCGGCGTCAGTCGATCCAGTCTGTCTCTAAAAATATAAGAGCGATTGCTTAATACATAAGTATCATGTTTGTTTTTAATATTAAAAAAGAAGGAATTGCGAAATTATATTAAAATTTTTCTCTAATTTACTTACCAAATAAATCACGGCTACCGAACTATCAACAACGCATTTAAAAAGTATATAAAATGAAAACTCCTAGACTGCCGAAACCCGGGATTGAACCAGGGACCCTTAGATATTCAGTCTAACGCTCTCCCATCTGAGCTATTTCGGCGTCAGTCGATCCAGTCTGTCTCTTAAAATATAAGAGCGATTGCTTAATACATAAGTATCATGTTTGTTTTTAATATTAAAAAAGAAGGAATTGCGAAATTATTTTAAAATTTTACTCTAATTTACTTACCAAATAAATCACGCCTACCGAACTATAAACAACGCATTTTAAAAGTATGTAAAATGAAAACTCATAGATTGCCGAAACCAGGGATTGAACCAGGGACCTTAAGATCTTCAGTCTAACGCTCACCCAACTGAGCTATTTCGGCGTCAGTCGATCCAGTCTGTCTCTTAAAATATAAGAGCGAGTGCTTAATACATAAGTATCATGTTTGTTTTTAATATTAAAAAAGAAGGAGTTTCGAAATTATATTAAAATTTTTCTCTAATTTGTTACCAAATAAATCACGGCTACCAAACTATCAACAACGCATTTAAAAAGTATATAAAATGAAAACTCATAGATTGCCGAAACCCGGGATTGAACCAGGGACCTTTAGATCTTCAGTCTAACGCTCTCCCAACTGAGCTATTTCGGCGGCAGGCGATCCAGTCTGTCTCTTAAAATATAAGAGCGATTGCTTAATACATAAGTATCATGTTTGTTTTTAATATTAAAAAAGAAGGAATTGCGAAATTATATTAAAATTTTTCTCTAATTTACTTACCAAATAAATCACGGCTACCGAACTATCAACAACGCATTTAAAAAGTATATAAAATGAAAACTCATAGATTGCCGAAACCCGGGATTGAACCAGGGACCTTTAGATCTTCAGTCTAACGCTCTCCCAACTGAGCTATTTCGGCGTCAGTCGATCCAGTCTGTCTCTTAAAATATAAGAGCGATTGCTTAATACATAAGTATCATGTTTGTTTTTAATATTAAAAAAGAAGGAATTGCGAAATTATATTAAAATTTTTCTCTAATTTACTTACCAAATAAATCACGGCTACCGAACTATCAACAACGCATTTTAAAAGTATGTAAAATGAAAACTCATAGATTGCCGAAACCCGGGATTGAACCAGGGACCTTTAGATCTTCAGTCTAACGCTCTCCCAACTGAGCTATTTCGGCGTCAGTCGATCCAGTCTGTCTCTTAAAATATAAGAGCGATTGCTTAATACATAAGTATCATGTTTGTTTTTAATATTAAAAAAGAAGGAATTGCGAAATTATATTAAAATTTTTCTCTAATTTACTTACCAAATAAATCACGGCTACCGAACTATCAACAACGCATTTAAAAAGTATGTAAAATGAAAACTCATAGATTGCCGAAACCCGGGATTGAACCAGGGACCTTTAGATCTTCAGTCTAACGCTCTCCCAACTGAGCTATTTCGGCGTCAGTCGATCCAGTCTGTCTCTTAAAATATAAGAGCGATTGCTTAATACATAAGTATCATGTTTGTTTTTAATATTAAAAAAGAAGGAATTGCGAAATTATATTAAAATTTTTCTCTAATTTACTTACCAAATAAATCACGGCTACCGAACTATCAACAACGCATTTAAAAAGTATGTAAAATGAAAACTCATAGATTGCCGAAACCCGGGATTGAACCAGGGACCTTTAGATCTTCAGTCTAACGCTCTCCCAACTGAGCTATTTCGGCGTCAGTCGATCCAGTCTGTCTCTTAAAATATAAGAGCGATTGCTTAATACATAAGTATCATGTTTGTTTTTAATATTAAAAAAGAAGGAATTGCGAAATTATATTAAAATTTTTCTCTAATTTACTTACCAAATAAATCACGGCTACCGAACTATCAACAACGCATTTAAAAAGTATGTAAAATGAAAACTCATAGATTGCCGAAACCCGGGATTGAACCAGGGACCTTTAGATCTTCAGTCTAACGCTCTCCCAACTGAGCTATTTCGGCGTCAGTCGATCCAGTCTGTCTCTTAAAATATAAGAGCGATTGCTTAATACATAAGTATCATGTTTGTTTTTA